>PVKP010012868.1:0-57099 GCA_004027715.1 Plecturocebus donacophilus
ACTGCCCTGGCACACCCAGGACGTGTACCTTTAACTACTACCCTGGCACACCCGCGACCTGCACCCTTAGCTACTACCCTGGCACACCCGGGACCTGTACCTTTAACTACTACGCTGGCACATCTGGGACCTGCACTCTTAGCCACGGCCCTGGCACACCCGGGACCTGCACCCTTAGCCACTGCCCTGGCACATCTGGGACCTACCCCCTTAGCCATGGCCCTGGCACACCCAGGACCTGCACCCTTAGCCACTGCCCTGGCACATCTGGGACATGCATCTTAATCACTACCCTGGCCTGCCTCCTTGAGTGCCCAAGGGCAGCTCGAGCTAGTAGAATTGAGAACATCTAGAAGCTGAGAGAGAGAGAGGGATAAAATCAAGTTCACAGCAGTATCCTGAGAAAGTGTTCTCACTTAAAAATGCAAAGATGCTCACAGTGTTCAGGTTACACTGGAAAACTCTAGATACAAAGTGATTTGTGCACATGGGAGGAAGCAGAATCAATCCCACCTTAGCATCATGGGTGCTGAGCCCACAAGTCCCTTGTGTCACTCAGGTAATCACAGTCACTATAAGCATCATGGAATAAGGGATTTACTGTACATGTTAGACCTTATATAAGCTTGGAGATGTTGGAGACGGGAAGGTCTGGAGTGGTGAATTGAGAATCAGAGAAAGAGCAATGGTGCCGGTGGACAAGTTGGAGTTGGTGGGGCATCCAAGAAGCCAAGCATGTTGAGCTGCTGACATAGATACTGATGAATTTCATGAAGCTTCTGCCAGGTGCGGTGGCTCACGCCTGTAATACCAGCACTTTGGGAGGCCGAGGCAGGTGGATCACCCGAGGTCAGGAGTTCGAGACCAGTCTGGCCAATATGGAGAAACCCGGTCTTTACTAAAAATACAAAATTAGCCAGGCATTGTGGTGCATCCCTGTAATCCCAACTACTCAGGAGGCTGAGGCAGGAGAATCACTTGAACCTGGGAGGCAGAGGTTGTGGTGAGCTAAGATCGTGCCATTGCACTCCAGCCTAGGCAACAAGAGCAAAACTCCATCTGAAAAAAAAAAAGAGTAAAAAGAAGCTTCTACAGGCACTGGTTTCACCCCTTAGGTAACCCAGTACGGGTATGTCGATAGCCTTCCACTTATTTAAAGATGGTTCAGAGGTGTCCCAGAATCTTAATTCAGAAGTGAGGCAGCCCAAGTCCTTCAGCCATTTGCTCTCTAATCGCTAATCTACAGCCTACAACTTTAAACACATGACAGGGTCAAGTATGCCATCATTGATGTCAACCTGGAACTCTTCCTAGACAGCACTACAGTTGGAGTAGCTTCCTTATAAAGCAGGGTGCCCAGAGTGAAAGAGAATCCTCCTGTGTTGCCCAGGAGAGAGGGATTGTCACTTTCCTTGTTCTAGATAGGCTGCTTTCAAACCTTTCAGCCTGCAGCCCATCCAGGTTTTATAACACACACACACACACACACACACACACACACTCTCTCTCTCTCTCTCTCTGCACAAACAAGCACACACTCACAACCAAACCAAATGCCATGAATTAATGCTTCCCTCTCCTTATGCTGACCACACACTCTGATACATTCTCCTCTCTTTCATGGCCCTCTTTTCTGTTCATTTCCATTCTATTTCCTTTAAGAAACCCTTTAAAGAAAGTGCTCTTACTCTGCCAATTGATTTCACTCACCATTGGCATGTGTCATGACCTGCTGCTTGAAAAACACTGTCCTAGACAACAAAATTCTCTTTTTGCATCCAGATGACAGTACTCTTTTTAGGGGGTTGGGGGTACCACTAGCCACATCACACTGTTGATTTATCAGATGCTGCTAGCCTGCAGGTCCCACATCCTTATGTAGGTTTTGTTTTGTTTTTTGACTCCAAGATGAACCCTGATGCATTTCATCTTGTAGGTTTTGCTCTTTTGCTCCATGGCCAGGCTGTGAGAGCTTTTGGGTCTTCCTATTCTTGTGCTGAGTGTCTTCAAGACATCACCTTCCTCACACTGTTCTTTGTACCACTTGTTCTGCCCTGGTTACTTTTGAAAAGATAGTTTATTACTCATAGTTCCCAAGAGGAGCAGGCGTGCCACTCCATGCAAGGCCACACAAGGAAGCAGCAGGGTCTGCCAGGAGGCAGAGGAAGCTGGAATTTAATGTGGCAGGAGCCTTTGCTGCTGTTTCTGTGAGGAGGAGCAAGTGGGGCCGGGAAAGCAGGCTTAGGGCTGGCTGGTTTGAATGATCTCAGCAAGCTCTGAGTGTAGGGGCTGTCTCTCTAGTTGCCTGGTACCTGATACCTGGTGCTTTTACCTGGGTTGATTAGTGCAGGCTGGCCCAGAGTGTAAGAGCTCCGTGAAGGAGGTGATTGGAGGTTTGTGCTTTGGACTGGTTGGTTTGCCTGTGAAAGGTGTGCTTGAAGGTAAGTTCTTTACTGTCTCTAAGAATGGGCTAACCTAGGGACAGACATTTTCTCCAGAGTCAGCAAAAGGCTCCAAGGCACCAAAGCATCAGAAATATAGAAAATAGAGCCAGGTGCAGTGACTCATGGCTGTCATCCCAGAGACTCAGGAGGCTGAGGTGGAAGGATCACTTGAGGCAAGGAGTTTGACACCAGCCTGGGCAACCTAGTGAGACCCCTCCCCTAAAAAATAATTAAAAATAAAATTACCCAGGTATGGTAGTGCAGCTACTCAGGAGACTGAGGCAGGAGGATCACTGAGCTCAGGAGTTCAAGGACCCTATCTGTAAAAGAAAGAAATAAACACATAAAATTAATAGATCTTAAATTATTTGATTTAATTATTTTCTCAAAATAGTATAGGCATAGAGTTAAAAACGCCAATGTACATTGAAGAGCTCAGGGTGAAAAGCAATGTCCCCTGCCTCAACCTCAGTCCACTTTGCAGAGTGATGAGAGTTAAACTCGAGCTTACATCAGAATCATCTAGAGAGTGCCCCACCCCCGGAGTCTGTGATTCAGTAGACATTGAAGAATGAGAATTTGAATTTCTAACAGGTCCCCTGAGGATGCTGCTGTGTTCACACTCTTGTTACCAGATCCAGACCCCAAGAGAGGTTCTTAGGTCTTCCACAAGAAAGAATTCGAGGCAAATCCATCAAGTGAAAGCAAGCTTATTAAGAAAGTAAAGGAATAAAGAATGGCTGTTTCATAGGCAGAGCAGCCCTGAAGCTGCTGGCTAGCCACCTTTAAGGTCATTTCCTCATTATATGCTAAACAAGGGGTGGATTATTCATGAGTTTTCTGGGAAAGGAGTGGGCAGTTCCTGAAACTGAGGGTTCCTCCCCTTTTTGGACAAGTAGGGTAACTTCCTGATGTTGCCATGGCATTTGTAAACTGTCATGGCTCTAGTGGGAGTGTCTCAACATGCTAATGCATTATAATTAGTGTATAATGAGTAGTGAAGACGACCAGACGTCATTTTTGTTGCCATCTTGGTTTTGGTGAATTTTGACCTACTTCTTTAACACAACCTGTTTTATCAGCAAAGTCTATGTGACCTGTACTTTGTGCCTACCTGTCTCATCCAATGATTTAGAATCCCTTAACCTCCTGGGAATGCATTCTAGTAGGCCTCAGCCTTATTTTATCCAGCCCTGGGTAAAATTCCAGATGGAGTTGCTCTGATTTGAACACCTCTGACACTCTGAGAATCATTGCATTGGAAGATGCCATTTTCAACTCTTTTAACTCTTTCTTCAGGCACTTGAGCTCTAAATTTTAATCACTATGTCATTTCACTATTTCATGGCTCTGACTTCCTGAGAAGGTTTTAACTCTGATGCGAGCCCTCTGGTTCTCTTCCCCTCACGTGCAGCACAGGGTTACTGCCATTTGTAGTTCACTCATTCAACAAAAAGTGGCTATTAAGCATCTTCTATATGTCAGGCATCGACTTAGTCACTGGAAATTTGTCAGAGAACAAGACAAAGTCCTGACCTCATGGAGTTTATATTCCAGTGGAGGGCTTGACAGACTTTTTCTGTGAAGGGCCAGACAGACTCTGGAGCTATCTAGTCACCGTCACAAGTACCCAGTTTTGTCATTGGAGCACAGAAGTGGCCATAGACAGTGTGCCAATGAATGGGCACAGCTGTGTGCCAATAAAACTTTATTTACAAAAACAGGCTGCAGGCTGGATTTGGCCCTTGTGCTGTAGTTTGCAGACCTCTGTTGTACTGTGTGAGATGGCAAAATAGGTAAATAAGTAAAATACAAACAGTAAGCTAAGGAGGGAAAAAAAAAAACAGCAGAAAAAGAAGATGGGAAGGATGCAGGAGGGGACTGGACCTGCAAATTTAGATATGGTAGCAAGCAGGCAGTCATTGAGATGGGAACATTGAGTAAAGACTTTCAAAGGAGATGAAGGAGGGAGCTATGCATCTCCCTGGCAGAAGAGCATCCCAGGCACAGTAACGGCCAGTGCAGAGGCCCTGTGCCATAAGCATGTTTGGTTTGCTTGAAGAAACAGCAAGGAGGCTCGTATGTCTGAGTGGGGTAAATAGGGCAGGGGGAGCAGGAGAGGAAAGCAGAGGAAGCAGAGAGGCAGCTGCCGAGGGCTTTGTGATTCTTGGGAGGGAATTTGTCTTTTAGTACAATGGAAATCCATTATTGTGACTCTAGTCGTTGTAATAGTTCCTTTAAATTGTATTTATTTATTTTAGATACAGTGTCTCACTGTATCGCTCAGGCTGGAGTACAGGGGCATGATCACTGCTCACTGCAACCTCAAACTCCTGGCCTCAAGCAATCCTCCTGCCTCAGCCTCCTGAGTAGCTGGGACTGCAGGCACATACCACCATGTCCAGCCAAAGTTTAAAAAAGTTTATAGTAGAGATGGGATCTGGCTATGTTGCCCAGGCTGGTCTCAAACTCCTGGCCTCAAGCAACCCTCCTGCCTCAGCCTCTCAAAGTGCTGGGATTACAGGTGAGCCACTGCATCTGGCTGTTTAAGTTATATATTTGCAACTCTATTTCTTGCTTTCTCAATAGTAGGCAGTATCTCTTGACTTTCTGTTTTGTAAGCGGTATTGGGCATTGGACAGAGGATTTTTATATACATGATATCATTTACTCCCTAGGAGTTAGATGTGAATATTGTCCCTATTCTGTAGAGAAGGCAACTGAAGCTCAGAAAGGTTAAATGACTTGGCCAGGTTCATAGACCTGATAAGTGCTGGTGCTGGAATTTGAACACAGGTTTTCCTATGGAGATCTAGCACCTACTTTATATCAAGAGTTAATGCTGTAATCCTTTAGGGATACTGGAGAAACCTGTGGCTTTTGGACAGTAAATTAAAAACCCTTTCCCAAGGAGGGTTATCAATCAAACAAAATGAGAACTATTCTGAGAGCGAGGGAAAGGCTCTTTTCTATGGGAACGCTGACCAAGACGCTGACAGCTCATTTATGTGATGCTGGTGCAGTTTGACATTCATAGTACAAGACTTGCATGCAATTAGCACGAATCGTTCTAACACAGTCTCTTGAAAACATTTGGAATTTTCCCTCTGTCTGGCCTTGTGCATGATGTAAACACTGCTTTATTTAGTTGGTCATCCATCCCGGAATAGTGTGGTCTGCATCTGTCTGCATCACTGTGGTCTGATTGAGGTCTTGTTTTCCTGGAGGGCAGAGACTGTTGTGTAGGCTTGCTTTGTGGGTGCTCCTCCTCCAGGATCGTTTGCCGCAAACCCGTGGCAGCCTCTCTCTTTAGTGCATAACAATTTCTCCAAGTGTAAGCTGGGGTCCTGTTAAGTATACAATGCAAATGAGATGCAAATGAGGGGCCCTCTTGGGCACGGACCAGGAGGCCAGAGCTCTGGGGACTTCTGCACCCCTCCTCTCAGTTGCCTAATGAAGCTGACAGTTCCTTTCACAATCATCTTCTCTACCCACCAAAGGCGTCTTAATGAGGGCAGAAGCTGACGGCTCCTGTAACCCTTTCAGACACCTGGTGATTGGAAGCTGGAGAGACAGTGAGCTTTAGATGGGCTGTCAGCTGCTGCTGAGTCCTCATCAGCTGCCTGCTGGGTTCTGAGAAGCACTAGGGAAGGAAGGGAGATGGCCCCAGAACTGACTGCTATTGTCTGTTCCTCCTTCCCTGGCGAGCTGCATGCGGCAGCTACGGATGGCTGGGTTTGGGCTCTCACGTCGGTTACTCTGGCCCTTGCTGGGTGCCTGCTTCAGCTCAGAGAATGTGGCTCCACAGGGACTTGGAATAAGAGCTGAGAGCCTGTTCTCTTAGTCGAGGATCAATGCTCCTTTGATTTCGTTTCTTCTTTCCAGACAAATCCACTCTCTTAGCCAGTTGCTTGAGAAATCGTGACCTAAGCAGCCTTTCAAATTGGGGAAAGAAAAGTGAACCAACCTGAAATCATGGAATGGTTGGGGGAGAAGGACAAGTAGGCATATCCACAAAGAGCCAGCAGTCCCAAAGGATGTTCCAGTGCATCTTTCTGCTTATTTCTTCTAGTTTTGTAGGGGTGTGTGGTGTGCAATGCTGTTTCCTTGACAGAATCTTTCTAGTCTCTGTTTCTCTCTCTAAATATACATTTCCTGCCCTACAACAGCCTACTAAGTGCCAGGCACAGTGCTAGGCTCTTTAGCTGCATCAACCCATTTTATCTCCACTTACAATTGGGGAAACTGAGGCTCAGAGAGGTTAATTGACTTGCCAAAGGGCAAGTGGGCTTCTATGTGGTGGAACTGGAGTTTGATCCCAGGTCTGTTTGCATCTAACACCCAACCCCTTAACCACTGTGCCAAACTGAGAATTTAGGAATTGAAATGGTGATTTCAACTCAGGGATAGAAGTGCTTTCTTTCAGCGTGGCAGTAAATGCACATCTTCTTTCTCTTTTCCTCTTCGAAGCTGCCAGCCTCCCCCTTGGGGTTCTCCTTGGCTCTAGCCATGATTTCCTCAGCTTCCTCATCCATACCTCCTGGCATCAGACTGACCTGGGCTAGTCACCATCTCTGCCCATCACTTAGCTCAAGAGGCAGCTTATGAGACTTGTGAGTCATACAGGCTCCTCTAGAAAGATGATGGGTAGACTGATGCTGGGATTGAAATGTCTTGTCTCCAGCATTCTCGAACAGGGGCAACAATGCCCTCTGGGTCTCCAGGCACGGGCTCTAAAAGTTAATGCGAAGGGCCTGTGATATAGTTTGGATGTTTTATTCCCACCACATCTTATCTTGAAATGTGATCCCCAGTGTTGGAGGTGAGGCCTTGGGGGAGGTGTTTGGGTCATGGGGCAGATCCCTCGTGCATGGCTTGGTGCCCTCCACATTGTGAGTGAGTTCTCACTTCGAGTTCACATGAGATCTGGTTCTTTAAAAGAGTCTAGCACCCCTCCTCCTCTCATCCTTGCTCCTGCTCCTGCCCTGTGATACATGGGCTCCCCCTTCTCCTTCTGCCATGATTGGAAGCTTCCTGAGGCCCTCACCAGAAGTGGATGCCAGCACCATACTTCCTGTACGGCCTGCAGAACCATGAACCAAAATAAGCCTCTTTTCTTTATAAATTACCCAGCCTCAGGTATTCCTTGAGAGCAACGCAAACAGATGAACACAGCCTGTTTCCACAGCCTTGCTGTTGGTGAGTCTTGGGCCAGTGGTGCATGCACAGGGGCCAGATCCAGCCCTTACCCCATGAGCAGATTCAGATAAAAGGGGGCATTGGCGAAGTGATAATGGAATATTGTCTCTCTACAGAATAGGGACAATATTCACATCTATCTCCTAGGGAGTCCATTATGGCCAATAAAATGGACGGTGTTGGTTGTAGTAGGTGTCTATGATCAGAGCTCAATAAATATTTGTTGAAAACAAAAATTTAAATAAGAAGAAGACAGAACCTTTTCAATAAGTGTTATATAGTTGCAGGTCTTTATCTTGGATTGTTCAGACTCTGCCCTTCTTTCTCTGGCTTTTATTTATTTATGTTTTTGAGACGGAGTTTTCACTCTTATTGCCCAAGCTGGAGTGCAATGGCATGATCTCGGCTCACTGTAACCTCCACCTCCCGGGTTCAAGTGATTCTCCTGCCTCAATTTCCTGAGTAACTGGGATTACAGGTATGTGGCACCACCATGTTGGTCAGGCTGGTCTCAAACGCCCGACCTCAGGTGATCCGCCTGCCTTGGCCTCTCAAAGTGTTGGGATTACAGGCGTGAGCCACCACGCCTGGCTGACTCTGCCCTTCTCTGACAGGCACACTTTTGAGAATGGGAAGGGCCAACAGTACTTATTTGGTCCCATTAAATCCCCATGTCAGCCCTATGAGATAATACCAATTCCATACTTACTATTTCAGCTTTATAGAAGGAAAAAAATGCAGCTCAGGGAGAATTCACTTCCCCAAAGTCCCATGGCTGGGGAGCATTGGGACTTGAATTAAAAATACAGATGTGATTGATTCTAAACCAAGGCTATTAATGCATAGCTTTCCTGGGGAACACAAAGATCTTTGCTTTCATACCTCATTCATTCATTCATTCACTTGTTCTTTAATCTCCCCTGTATGGGAGATCATTTGCCAGACACTGGATGGCTGTAGGAATGAATATGATTCTTTACACACTGAGTATTTCACAGCCCTACCAAGAGAGAGAAGAGAGAGCTCACTATAAAAGGGGGCATTGGTGAAGTGATAATGGAGTTGGAAGCACATGCTGTGGGAGGTGCCAGGGGATGAGAGGTTAATTCCAACCCATGGGGTTGGGATAGGTTTCACAGAGTCAAAGGCAGTGGACTTAGTTCTGGACGGGGTGGAGAGCTTATTGAAAGCTTATTGAAAGCTTGCCCCTTGCTAGGACTCAGCTCGGTGGGCGCTTTGTCTATTTTCTACTTTGAAAGATGAATAGAAACTTTCATGATCTTTTGCCCTCCGAAATCCACTCTTCACACCCAGCCACAGGAATCTTTCTAAAATGTAAATCAGGCCATGTCACTCCCCTGCTTAAACAATTCCAAGCCTTCTCAGAGCTTCCAACTGAAACCTGAACTCCTCACTCCTGCTCTAAGAACCTGCAGATTCTGCTTCTCTCAGCCTCTTTCCAACTTCATCTCATATTGTTTGTTCTCTAGCCCATGATGGCCACATCTCTGAGCCACCAAATATTTTTCCTTCCTTCTTGCACTTGTTCTTCCCTCAGCCTGGGTTGCTTTTCCTTGGGCTCTATGTGTTGCCAACTTTCCAGTACCCTTCAGTCATCACTAAATGTCACCTTCTCAGAAAGAGACCCCTCCCAGTAACTCCCTATCCCAATACTCTGTTTGCATTTATCACCCTCTGTCATTATGTTGTTTATTTATTTGCTTCCTGCCTGCTTCCCTCCACTGGATGGAGAGCAAGAATCTTCCTTATTTTTTATGCCACTGTGTGCTAGTGCAGTGCACAACTGACATGTGCAGATGCACAAATAGAGTTTGCTGAATAAATGGTTAAATAAGTTAAAAAGGTGGGCTGCTAGGCTGAAGTGTAACCACATGAATGAACCTTGAAGATTACTATGAAATGTAGCCTTCATGCCCTGGGGCATGAAGGTGCCTTGGGTTGCTGGTGTGTTTGGACCATAGATTGTAATGGTGAAGTCTGACTAATGCCTGAATCAGACATTAAATGGCCAGAATAAATAAAATTTGGACTTTTAGGCTGAAATGTAACCACATGAGTGAACCATGAAGGTTACAATGAAGGTGCCTTGGGTTTCTGGTGTATTTGGACTATGGAATGTAGCTGTGAGGTCTGATTGATGCCAGCTCACAGAAGAGCTTGCTGAAGCATGCTAGGGATTTGTTGAGCCATTGCAGGTGGTAATGACCTGATCTAGTTACCATTGGTGACAATTAAAAAGAAGGATTAAAGATATAAGGGACCAGAGCTGTAGAGACCCATCCAGGAACTATTGATCCCCGCGGGATGTATAAGATGAAGCACACACGAATTAAAGAAGTGGAAGGATAAGAATAAATTGATGTGGAGGATCAGGGAGAGGATAGAGGAGTCAGGACTAACAGATTTCTGACTCAGGAAGATGTGTGGAGAGTGAACGTGATAGCCAATTAGGGTTAGAAGTCACAGAAGCTGACTAGAAGGGAAAAGTGATCATCTTTATTTTGTGTGCATTTCATCTGAGATGTTCTGGGGTTACATGGGTGACTATGTCCAGTAGATAGATGAATCTGCATATTCATAAATTCAATTGGAAAAACAGAGCCAACACTATGGATGCAGGAGTCACCGGCCCTAACAATAGGAGCTGAAAACATTGAGTGGATCAGGAATTAGTGCAGTATCATAAGAGCAGGAAGGTTCAGGCTCTGGGGATTGGAACCACTTCAGTGGTCAGCGGAACAAGAGGAGCCAGGGAAGGAGAATTTAAAAATAGTGCTTTTAAGGTCAGGTACAGTGACTCACGTCTGTAATCCCAGAACTTTGGGAGGCTGAGGCAGAATGATCACTTGAGCCCAGGAGTTCAAGACCAAACTGGACAACAAAGGGAGGCCCCATCTTTACAAAAAAAATAAAAAAGAAATGTAGCCAGTTGGGCGGATCATGAGGTCAAGAGATCGAGACCATCTTGGCCAACATGGTGAAACCCCATCTCTACTAAAAATACAAAAATTAGCTGGGTGTTGTGGCATACGCCTGTAGTCCCAGGTATTCAGGAGGCTGAGGCTGGAGAATCACTTGAACCCAAGAGGTGAAGAGGTGGAGGTTGCAGTGAGCTGAGATCACGCCACTGCACTCCAGCCTAGTGACAGAGTGAGACTCTGTCTCAAAAAAAAAAAAAAAAAATATATATATATATATATATATATATATATATATATAGTCAATATGGTGGTGCACACCTGTGGTCCAGATCATTGGGGAGGTTGAGGATCCCTTGAGCCCAGAAATTATTATCAAATAATAATAATAGTAAATATTATTATCACATAATAATAATGCTTTTAGAGAATGAAGGGGAACCAGCCAAGTAAACGGTCATAGAAGCCAAGGGAAGAGAGAGTTCAAGAAAGTGGATATGGCCAGCACCTTAGATGTTGCCAACTGGTAATGATAAACACCAGGCTGAGACTTAAACAAAGTCACTAGATTTGGCCATTTAACTTAGGGACTTGGAAAGTGCTCTTTCAGTGGCATAGTAGGATTTAAAAGGCAGAATGCCTGAAAGCCTGGATGCTGGATGCTGGATGCTGAAGAGGGAAGGGAAGGAGGGGAAGTGGAAAGGGGAGTGTAGACAACTCAAGAGAATTTGGGTTGTGGAAGAAAGGGACGAGGGGAAGCATCTTAGAAGGAAGTTATTTCTGAGAGGCATTTGAACAGGTTTATAGCATGAATGGAAGAAAGCAAGGTGCCTGGGAATAGGGATAGGAATTAAGCAGAAGAGGTCCTAGGCTTTGTCTTCAGGCAGATTGGTGTTCAAGTCCAAGCTCTGCTGCACTCTAGCTGTGGGACTTTGGGCAAGTTAATTAAGCCCTATGAATCTCAGTGTCCTCATCTGCCTAGCAGAGACAGTAGCCTGTACCTCGTAGAGTCATGGCAAGGATGAAACAAGAATGTCTATCAGGGCCTTCACAGTGCTTAGTGCATAAAATGAGGGGTTAGTAAGTGAATTCCTACCAAGCTCCTTTGTATAGAGCATTTAACAAAGACTAGCAACCCTGAGAATCCCTAGTCTGAGGTAGGTTCCCTCTGCCCTAAGTGCTGAATTTCCTCACCTATGACGTATATCACACTTACAGTGGTTCTTTGTGTAGTGAATACTGTGCTGTGCCACCCAGATCCCTCTCTCAGGAGAGAGGCACTCCTGCCCACTCCTGCCCCAAGCCATGCAGAGTATTGGCTCTGACCACTCACAGCTTCAGCATTTCCCTAGGATTTGCTCTGTGGGAACTGCAGTGCCCAAGGTTATGCCCTCTTCCAGGGGCAGCTCAGTCTATGATTGGTTGCTGGTGGGGAGTGAGCATAAATGCTCGTCCCCAGCCTCAGGAGGGAATAAGTCTAAGGGGCCATCCCAGCTACAGAGCTCCCTCCTGGATCAGGTGAGACCTCTGTTGCAACTGCATTGCAGTTCAGCTTCTTAGTTTCATCCTGCTTCTCCCATTCCTTGCAGGAGTTGTTCCCAAGGTTACTCTCCAAGAAGCCTCCTGCACACAAATATCCAGATCAGTTTGTTTTCAGGAACCTGTCTTAAGAAGCCTTGTTTAATGTTTGTATTTTTTCTCTAAACTATAAGCTTTTTGCAGGGATCGACTATGTCTGTCTTGTTCAGTTTGTATCACTATGTCTAGGCATATAGTAGAAAATAGGTGCTTTTTAATAATTTTTATTTATTTATTTTTTTTGAGACAGGGTCTTGCTCTGTTGCTCAGGCTGGAGTGCAGTGGCGTGATCTCAGCTCACTGCAACCTCCACCTCCCAGGTTCAAGCAATTCTCATGCCTCAGGCTCCCAAGTAGCTGGAATTACAGGCGTGCACCACCACACCCAGCTAGTTTTTGTATTTTTAGTAGAGACGGGGTTTTGCCGTGTTGACCAGGCTGGTCTCGAACTCCTGAGCTCAAGTGATCTGCCCGCCTTGGCCCCCCAAAGTGCTGGGATTACAGACATGAGCCACCACATGCGGCCATTAATTAAAGAAGTGAATGAACAGGTTTCCTAGACAGAAACACAGGAGTGCCCTGTTATATACAGTTTTTCAGAGTTGTGATTACAGAGCAGGTTATCTGGAAGTGCTTTCCTGTGGGTGTGTGAGCCTGCGTGGGCTCCCCCAGCATGGAGCCATCCCTAGCAATGGCTGTGTCTTCCATGAGCTATTTCCAGGGTTCCATCAGCAAACAGTGGTCACGATTTATAAAATGTTCACACAAGAACATTTGGGCAGCATTCTACATCATTTTAGTACAGAGAGGTTGTTCCTTGAGGCCTTTAATTTTCTAGCTTTCATTATTGGGCGAGTAAAATGTATCACTTGCATTCCAAAATTGATTTTTATTTCCCAAAAGAAGCCCATAAAAATAAATAACTTCCCAGAAGGGAAAACAGAAAAGCACTCTATACACTGGACAATTTGTTTAGAAAGAAAAGAAAAGGAAAGGAAGCCTGGAGGGACAAAGTAATCTAAACATTTAGATTATATCTCTTGTATTCCCCCACTTCCCCTGCACCTTAGAAAAAAACAAAAAACTTTAGACCTACTGGACTTTGAAAATGCCTATGTTGTTGAGAAAACTCTCTTGGGATAGCTTCATGGGACAGCTCCTTTGGAGCACTGCCCCATGGTTTGCACCCCTGTTATCCCAACCCACTGCTGTGGTGCTATTAGTGAAATACATTTCTAATATCTCATTACTAATTGTACCAGTAAGCTCTTGCTGTGTAACAAATTGCCCCAAGTGTAGTGGACTTAAAACAACATTCTTTCTTTCAATTTTGTGGGTCTGCTGGGAGGTTCTTGTGATTTGAGCCAGCTTGTCTGGGGCTGGAGGGTCTGTAATGCCCTCACTCTCATGTCTGGTGGTTGGCTCAGTGTCAGCTGGAGGGACAGGGATGCCTTGGCCATTGCCTGCCACCATCCAGCAGGCCAGCCCTCACCTGCTCACATAGTTGTGCTCACAGGCATCTCAAGAGCAGTAAATGAGAGCATTTCAATCCAAGCCCCAATTCCCAAGTACTTTTGAGGATTCTGTTTGCATTGCATTGGCTAATGTCCCAGGCACATGACCAAACCCAGATGCAGGGAATGGAGAAAAGAACTGTCATTCTTTCATTGGCATATACTTTCTCAAGTATAAAGGGGGGTTTGTAAGCAAGAAAGATGCCAAGTAGTCTCATTTTATACTGAGAAACAGAGAAGTTGAGCAACTGGTCTGAAGTCACACAGCAAAACCAGAACATACTGGGTAACCAACCCATTAGGGGTGAGTTCACCCTGTGTAGCCACATTCAATCTCCCCTTGCTACATTCCCTCTGTCACTCTGGCAGCCAGGAGGACAGCTTTCTATGGGGACTATAACATCACTGGCCCCTCACTCAGCCCTTCTTGTGCCAATTAGAATGCATACTTACCTACTTTACGGGTTGTTCTCTACTTGCATCCTTCACTCCCGCATCCACTCTCTGCTCTTCTCTGTGGCTCAAGAGCCTGACCCCTTTGGAGTGCATGACATGGGCTCTTTTGCTTTTCAGTTTCTGATTAAGTTCAAGCAGTAAGTGGCATTGACTGGCAAGACATTGTGGGATTGTAGGAAAGAGAAGATGTGGCATTTCTGTTCCAGTTACTCTGTTCTTGGCTGTGTGTCCAGCAGTGTCAGAAGGCCACTTCTCTATATCTTCACATTTCACTGGGCTCTGATAATGCTGCTTCCTTCTTTGGCCTCTTCAGGCCCAGGAGTAGCAATGACATCTCAATGCTGCTACTCTCTGGGTGTCTCACTGTCCATTGGTGATCCCTTTAACCCTGTCTTCACATTTGTGAGTAGTCCCCTAAAATCTCTAGAACCATCTGAATTGGATTCTGTTTTCTGCTTGGGTCTATCCTGATACCCACTTTCTTTCTTTCTTTCTTTTTCTTTTTCTCTTTCTTTCTTTCTTTCTTTTTCTTTCCTTCCTTCCTTCCTTCCTTCCTTCCTTCCTTTCTTTCTTTTCTTTCTTCTTCTCCTTCCTTCCTTCCTTCCTTCTTTTCTCTCTTTCTCTCTTTCTTTCTTTCTCACTCTGTCATCTAGGTGGGAGTACAGTGGCATGATCTTGGCTCACTACAACCTCTGCCTCCTGGGTTCAAGCCATTCTCCTGCCTCAGCCTACCGAGTAGCTAGGATTACAGGCATGCACCACTATGCCTGGCTAATTTTTATTTTTAGGAGAGACAGAGTTTCACCATGTTGGCCAGGCTGGTCTCAAATTCCTGGCCTCATGTGATCTGCCCACCTTGGCCTCCCAAAGTGCTGTGATTACAGGCGTGAGCCACTGTGCCTGGCTGCTGATACATTTTCATTGGGTTCCATTTTTTTTTTTTTAATAAGGAGAGAAAGAATGGAGTTTGCAGCATGCAGTTGGGGAACCGGTATCATGATGTTAGAGGATTGAGTAGCCTGCACGAATGCTGTTGTGGCAGGAAGAATGTTTGAGAACTTGAGCACTAGAGCATGAGATTTCTGGTTGTCTGGGCTCCATGCAGGGAATTCTGAGGACTCTGGGAAGGACATACCAGGATATTTACAGCATCACTGTTTTTGGTGGCAAAAAGCTAATAGCCCCCTGAATGCCCATTTTTGAAGGAATGAATGGCTGAACACATTGTAGTCTGTCCATGCTGTGGTATAACTTGCAGTTGAAAAAGAATGAGTTTCGAACTGATTAACATATTGTTGGGTGGGAAAAGCATTTTGCAGAGCAGCGTATAGTGTGATTCTGTGTTTGTAGAATAATCCTCCCAATCCATTTGTTTCCAGGTGATTGTCTCGGCCAGGAGAAAGTTAGGGAAGAGTAAATACCAGGTTGCTTTCCTTTTTACCTGAGAGTTGGGGAGGAGGAGAAAGGTAGAGTGGGAAAGCAAGCAGGTAAGGAGAGCTTGAAAAAAAATCATAGCAAATGGGAACGCACACATAGACTTAATTTGCTGTAACTTTTCTAACTTCTTGAGATAGATACTTAGAGCATTAATTTTCAGCCTATCTTTTTTACAATATGTACATTAAGGCTACATACTTTCCTTTAAGCACAGCTTTAGTTGACTCTCACAAGTTTTGAATATTTTTGAATTTTCATGATAATTTCTTCCTATGATTTATTCCTAAGTATATGTTTAATTTTCAAGCATTTGTAAATATTCTAGTTATCTTTTTGTAATTGAGTTCTAGTTTATTTCCATCACAGTCTGAAAACACACACAATTTCATTCATTTGACATTTGGGTAAATACTCCATGTGCACTTACAAAGAATATATATCCTGTGGTTGCTGGGTGCCAAATTCTGTATGTGTAAATTAGGCAGTTTCCTTAATTGTGTTGTTCACATTTTCTATATCTTGTTTGATTTTTATTTTGCTTGATTGTTCTATTACTAAAAGAGTTGTGTTCAAGTCTCCTATTATGATTCTGGATTTTTTTCCTTTTAGTTTTCTCAATTTTTGGTTTGTATATTTTGAATCAATGTTATTATTATACAATATACTTGATATCTCCTTGGTGAAGTGATCCTTTTATCATTTTAAAAGGTATCTGTTTATCTCAAATAATGCTTCTTGCGTTAAAGCCTACTTTGCCTGATGTAAATATACCAGGTCTCTTTCGGTTAATGTTTTATGGTGTGTGTGTGTGTGTGTGTGTGTGTGTATTATAAGTTTTATATGTTTTATGTTGTGTGTATATAAAGACTGAAAGGGAAAGGAGGGAATATATATATATAATATAAATATATAATCATATATAAAATAATATAAATATATATACTTTCTATATAAAATAATATAAATATATATATGTATATTTCCCCCCTTTTCCCTTTCAGTCTTTCTGCAGCCTTACATTTAGAGTGTGTCTTTTATAAGCATAATTTTTAATACAGTCTGACAATATTTGATTTTTAATTTGAACATTTAGACCATTTACATTTTATATAATTGCTGATAGATTTGAGTTTATATCTACTGCTTCCTATTATTTCCCATTTGTCTCATGTGTTTTACATTCCTTTTTCTCTTTATTATTGCCTTTTGGGGATCACTTAAGTATATTTTATTATTTCATGTCCCTTTCTATTAACTAGTCATATATTGTTTTTATTATTTTATATTGATTTTTGAGATTGCAACTGCATCTTTGAATTTTAGAATTTAATATATTAGTACTTTTATTACTTTTTAAATAATCCTAGGTTCTTAAACATTTTAGTTCCATTTCCCCATCCTATGATACACATTGTAATTTTACATGTCATTTAAACTACATTATGATAATGCTTCATATAATCAGCATATACTTAGATTTAATAATATATTTACCCTTTTTGTTGTTTTCCATTCTTTCTTACATTTTCACATTTCCATCTGGAATTTTTTTTTCTCTCTAAAGAATGTCTTTTATTATTTAGTTTAGACCTGCTGGAAATATATCTTAAGATACTTCTATTTCAAGCTGGGCACAGTGGCACATACCTATAGTCCCAGCTATTCAGGAGGCTGAGGCGGGAGGATTGCTTCAGCTTAAGACTTCAAGTGCAGTCTGGGCAACATCATGAGATCCCATCTCTGGAAAAAAAATCTTTATTTTACATTTATTCTTGGGGAATGTTTTTGCTGGGTATAGAATTGAAAATTGGCTGATATTTTCTTTCAGCATTTTAAAGATATCATCCAATTGTTCTTCTTCCATCATTTTTATTGATTCTGTCAGTCTTACTGTGGCTCTTTTAAAGTCTTATTGTTGCCTTTTTGTAATCTGTATGATTTTAGATTTTCTCTTTGATTTTCAGTGTGACTGTGATGTTTGTGTGTGTGTGTGTGTGTGTGTGTATGTGTGTGTGCGTGCGTATCTTGGTTGGTGTTTGTTTACTTGGCCCTTTAACTTGACGTTTTTCATCAGTATTGGAATGTTCTTGTCCATTCTCTGCCCTATCCTTTCTCTCCTTTCCATCCTGGACTTTGATTATATGTATGTTAGACCTCGGTACTGTGTCCTCTGTCTCTGACACTCTCTTCTGTACTCTCTGTCTCTTTTGCTTTTTATGCTGTCGTCTGATTTTTCTCAATAATCTGTTTTTCAGCTCACTAATTTGCCTTCCAGCTGCTTCCGATCTGCTGCTAAGCCATGCATTATTAATTTTAAGTATTGTATTTTAAATAAACTTTTTATTTAAAAAGTAAATAATAGAATAGAATAGTTTTAGATGTGTAGAAAAGTTGCAGAGGATAGACTTCCCATATACCCTTCACTCAGTTTCCCCTATTAACCTGTTCCATGACCATATACACTTGTCAAAATGAAGAAATTAATTAGTGCTCTATTGTTAACGAAACTCCAGACTTTATTTGAATTTTCCTTTTTTTCCCTCATGTTCTTTATGTATTCTAGGATCTCATGCAGGATACCAAATTATATTCAGTTGTCATGTTTCCTGAGTCTCCTCTGGTTTATGACAATTTCTCATTCTTTTCTTATTTTTCATAATCTTGACAGTTTTGAGAAGTACTGGTCAAGTACTTGGTAGAATGTCCATCAACTTGGGAATTATTGTATATTTAATTCTAAAGCTTTCATTTGCTTTATTTATTTATTTATTTTGAGACAAGGGTGTTGCTGTGTCACCCAAGCTGGAGTGCAGTGGCACAATCATAGCTCACTGCAGCCTTGAACTCCTGGCCTCAAACAATCCTCCCACCTCAGCCTGTGGAGAAGCTGGGATCACAGGTGCATGCCACCAAGCCTGGCTAATTTTTAACATTTTTGTAGAGGTGAGGACTCACTGTTTTGGCCCAGGCTGGCCTTGAACTCCTGATCTCAAGTGATCAGCCCGCCTCAGCCCCCTAAAGTGTTGGGATTACAGGTGTGAGCCACTGTACCCACTTGGTTTCTTTTCTGTAGCCAATAGTTCTTTGGTGAAACTCTCTGTATTGTCATCCTTTCTCCCCTCTTTTAAACATCTTAATCAGTTATTTTAAAGTTCATGTGTGTCTGAATAACCTGTGGAGCTGCCCTCTTGTCTTTTTTTTTTTTTTTTTTTTTTTAAGCAGGGTCTAGTTTTGTCACCCACGCTGTAGTACAGTTGAGCAATCACAGGTCACCGCAGACTCAACCTCCCAGGCTCAAGCTATCCTCCCACCTCAGTCCCCTCGGTAGCTGGGATTACAGATGTGCATTGCCATACCTCACTAATTTTTGTATTTTTTGTAGAGATGGAGCTTTACTATGTTGTCCAGGCTGGTCTTGAACTCCTGAGCTCAACCCATCTGCCCATGTTGGCCTCCCAAAGTGCTGAGATTACAGGCGTGCACCACCACGCCTGGCTGTTTTTTGCTTCTGGTTCTATTTCTTGGTATGTTTGGAAGTTTTGTTTGAATTTTAGTTGATTCCTTGCTAAATTAGAGAGCTGTTGGGCAGGTGCGGTGGCTCATACCTATCATCCCAGCACTTTGGTAGGCCAAGGTGTGCAGATGACCTGATGTCAGGAATTTGAGACCATTCTGGTCAATATGTGGAAACCCTGTCTCTACCAAAAATACAAAAATTAGCCTGATGTGGTGGTACATGCCTGTAATCCCAGCTACTCGGTAGGCTGAGGCACGAGAATCACTTGAACCCAGGAGGCAGAGGTTGCAGTGAGCCGAGATTACGCCACTGCATTCCGGCCTGGATGACAGAGCAAAACTCCATTTCAAAAAAGAGAGAGAGAGAGAGAGAGAGAGAGAGAGAGAGAGAGAGAGAGCACACTGTGGAAGAGGTTATTTTCCATGCAGGCTGGATTCACCCTTCCAGTGGTGACCATGCTCATTGTGTGCTGGTTTATAGTCTTTGTAAGATTGTTCTATTTCTGGTTCATTTCCACTGCCATGGTGTAGAGGTTTCCAACTCTCAGGCTGAGGACTTGCTGGGGGCCCTGCTTTGAACTGAGTCCTGAACCCCAGTTTTTGTTTCTTTAGCACCGTGAACCTGACAAAGCCTCTCCTCTGATTTCTGTTTTGTGTCTCAACATCTGCAGTGCGATTGTTAGAGCCTCAAGAGAAAAATCAGTGCCTACTGTTGAGTTCACTTCTTTGCTCTTCCATTTGGCCCCTCAAGTCCTGCCTTCCCTGGAAGCTTTGATTCCTAGCCCCAAGACTAAGCCTCAAGCTCTATTGGCTTCCCTACTTCTTGACAGCTGCCCTCTGTCTGGCTTCGTAGTCCCTTGCCCTGTGTTGAGAATTGATTTATGGCTCAAAGGAAAAAAAGAAAAGGCACACAGAATATTGGACTTATGTTAACTCTAATTCCTTCAAATTCCAATTTCTTAAAAAATAACTTTTTATCTGGCTTTTATAGTTGCTCTCAGTGGGAGTGTTGAACTTCTACAAACTACTTTATCATAGCCTCAAGTGGTTTGATATTAAATAAAAATATAAAATACAAAATAGATTTAGAGTTGTATAATTATGTAAAAATTGAATGTTAATATGGAAAAAGACCAGAAGGTGAATGTACAAATGAAAGAATTTATTTAATTTTGGGTTAAGATCTAAGGTAATATTTGCTTTGGTTAAAAAAATTTTTAAAGAAGGGTTTTGAGAGCATCCATGTGTCTTTCAGGTCCTCGTAGGGGAGACTGAGAACTTTGGGGACTGAAGATAGTGAAGTAAAGGTTACTGAGTATTCTGCTAGAACGTTATGAAGATATTTATATAAAATAAGAGCCAGTAGTAACAAAGTAACACATAATGAATGTTTAACATATGCCAGACATTCTATTAATTCATAATTATTGCAACATTGTTATGAGCCAACATCCTTATCATTAAACAAGGAGACCGAGTTACCAAGAAGTTAGGTAACTTTCAGGTCACACAGCTTCTCCATGGCAGAGCCGATCTGCCAGGATCTCTGGGTTTAAGCTCCTCACCATCACACTTCACTAATTTGGTAAAGAAAGTGGCTTTAGCTCAGATAAGGGTACATGGAATGCCAGAGGTGCCATGTTAGAGGACAGTTTGGTCCAGTCCCCATGCCCTGGGGCAGATGAAGCAGATGGCCTCAGAACAGCCTGTTTTTAAATCGGTCAAGACTCTGACTTTTTCAACTGCTGGATTCCTGCCTTCCAGAGTGAGACAGTGAAGTCTGTCCAGAAAAAGGCTGAGCACTGGGGACGAGTAATGCTGTGCTGTGTATAGATAGAGTGCTTAAAACAGTGCCTGGGGCTGAGCATGGTGGTGCATGCCTATGATCCCACCTCTTTGGGAGGCCATGGTGGGAAGATTGCTTGAGCCCAGGAATCTGACTTTAGCCTGCAACATAGTAAGAGCCCGTTTCTACAAAAATTTTTAAAAAATAGCCAGGCATGATGATATACCTATAGTCCCAGCCACTTGGGAGGCTGAGGTGGGAGGATCACTTGAACCGCAAAGGCAGCTGCAGTGAACCATTCGTGATTGCAACACTGTACTCCAGCCTGAGTAACAAAGCAAGATCCTGTATCAAATTAAAACAAAACAAACAAACCCATGCCTGGCGTATAGTATGTGTTCAATAAGAGTTGTCATTGTTACTATCATCACATCGTCAGAGCCTAGAACAAATCACAAAACCTGTATATTCTCTCTGGGCTGGAGGTCTTAGGAGTCTTCTCCATTCTCGAAGGGTACTCCTAAGATCATGTGATTCGTGGCCATTCATTCCCTCCTCCAGTGTGTGGTTCACACTATGCTGGGCTATGGAGTCACCATGGTCAATACAACAAATACGTGAATAATTACAACAAAGTGTTAGGACTGCTGTACCAGGCACAAGAGCAAGGTGTCCTGGGAAACAAGGGAAGGGACATTAACTCATATTGGGATTGGGGCTCACAATGGTTTTAGGGCATGGAGAGAGGGAAACACCTCATTCATCCATTTACCAATTCATTCCTCATGTGTTGACCACCTACTATGTACTGGATATTTACTGGGGCTAGGAATACAAAAATGGGCACCCTAGTAACAGACCCTGCTCTTATGAAGTTTTTCATCTTGCAGGAAACCAGAGGTTTTTTTTTTTGTTTTGTTTTTTGTTTTTTTTTTGGAGACAAGGTCTTGTTCTATTGTCCAGGCTAGGGTACAGTGAAACAATCTCAGCTCACTGCAACCTCTGCCTCCTGGGTACAAGTGATTCTCATATCTTTGCTTCCCAAGTAGCAAGAATTACAGGCACATGCCACCCCTCCTGGCTAATTTTTGTATTTTTAGTAGAGACGGGGTTTTGCCATCTTGGCCAGGCTGATCTCAAACTCCTGACCTCAAGTGATTCACCTGCCTCGGCTTCCCAAAGTGCTGCATGAGCCGTTGCACCCAGCCCCAAAACCAGGGAATTTAATGGCATTTAAAAATCATTTATTAAGTAACTATGAAATACATAGAAAATAGTATCCCAGGCACTTAATAGAACAGAATATAATAATGACTAGGAGTTGTTGAGTGTAAAACAGGCTGCAGTTATTATGACACATATAATAACATGAATTATAGCTCCTCAGCCCTTTCAGCAACCTTATGAGGGAACACTTGCTATTCTCATATTACAGATGAGGAAACTGAGGCTCAGGGAGGTTAAATAATCCTCCAAGGCTACTCAGCTAGAAAGTGGTATCACTTTGAACTCAAACTCAGGTCCTGATCCCGAGGCCAAGTCTTTAGCCAGAAAAATTAGGAAGTCACAGCCCCTTCCCTTAAGAAGCTTTATTTAATATAAGAGAACAAGTAAAGCAAGTACATATATCTCTAAAGTATACCGTGCCACTGAAGATAAGAAAGGAACAAATCCTGTAGTGGGTCAGATGAAGTCAGGAAAGGCTTTTGGAAAGAGGTGGCCTTAGAGATCTAACTAGAAGGATGAATGGGCTTTGGGCCAAAGGCCAAGGGAGAGAACACTCTGGGTAAAGGGTAGTGCACACTGTGACCTGAAGAGGGAGCTCAAAACTCCTCTCCACTCCAGGGTGGATTTGAGGATGTGAGTTAAGGACTTGGATGCCACTCTAGAGGTTTTCAGAGACAGGGAAGGAGCTTAACGACTTCTTCATCATCATACACCCTAAGCCTTCTCTCTTGGCTTTCCATTCGAGGCTTACTCCACCTTCAAACCTCTCAGAACTCTGCATGTCTGGTATAGTAACAGAAGCCAGAGCTATGTCTTCTCTGCATTTCTTTGAAAACAAACATGGCTGGGCATGTGGCTCACGCCCGTAATCCTAACACTTTGGGAGGCCAAGATGGGTGGATTGCTTGAGCTCAGGAGTTTGAGACCAGCCTGGGCAATGTAGTGAGACTCCATCTCAAAAAAAAAAAAAAAAGAGACAAACAATAACAAAAGAAAACCAAAAACCAGGACTGGGGAAAGGGAGTAAGAGGAGCTCATCCAAACTTCTAGTTTCCACCGATTCTAATGTGTATCTAGAATTGAGAATGCTGGTCTAGCTCAACTCAACAGGGCCAGTGATTCTACTTGTGATTGGGGGTAAAGGACCTAGGGTAATAAAGAGAGTGAGTATCTGCCCAGCTTGTCCACTGTACATGCGTCTCTGGGCAGTAGCTGTGGAACATGGTCCTGGACACTAGATACCGTCTGTCTCCTCTTACGGAGGCAGGAACTTACAGGGAACAGCTGGCAACCAAGCACAGCCGGAGTCTAGCCTACGCCATGTAAGGAGATGGTGTAGGGAAGGCTGGAAGTTATGATGGGGGCCCAAGAAGGCGTTGAGGTGCAGTAACCATGACCAAGCCTTTGTGGAGTTACAGCGGATACATTCTGGAGGAGTCGTCGGCATCACTGGGCCCCGCTCCAGGATCTCAGCAAGGATGTTATTATCATCATGAGGGTGCCCAATTCAGGTTGCTGCTTGTTTATGGGCTGATTGCGATTTGGATGGACTTTAACCCCTTCTCTGTCTCTCTTTTGTTTTTTAAAACTTGCTGAGGTGAAATTCACGTGACTTAAAATGATCTGTTTCAGAGTGAACAGTTCAGTGGCATTTAGACATTCACAGGGTTGTGCAACCACCACTCCTATTTAGTTCCAAAACATTTCCGTCACTCCAAAATAAAATTCCATACTGATTAAGCAGTGACTACCCATTCCTGCCTCCTCCCAGCCCCTGACAACCATCAATTTCCTTTCGGTTTTAATTTTTTTGAGACAGGGTGTTACTCTATCACCCGGGCTGGAGTGCAGTGGCGCGATCCTAGCTCCCTGCAGCCTGGAACTCCTGAGCTCAAGTAATCCTCCCACATCTGCCTCCTGAGTAGCTGAGACTACAGGCATGCACCACCATGCTCAGATAATTATTATTTTTATTTTGTGTAAAGATGGGGGTCTCCAGCTCCTGGCCTCAAATGATCCTCCCACCTCAGCTTCCCAAAGAGCTAGGATTATAGCCGTAAACCACCACACCCAGCCAAGCTGCTTTCTTTAACTCTCTCTTTTATTTTTTTCGAAACAGAGTTTACCTCTTGTTCCCCAGGCTGGAGTGCAATGGCACCATCTAGGCTCACTGCAACCCCACCTCCAGGGTACAAGCGATTCTCCTGCTTCTGCCCCCTGAGTAGCTGGGATTACAGGCCTGTGCCACCAGACCCGGCTAATTTTTGTATTTTTAATAGAAAATAGTTGGCCAGGCTGATGTCGAGCTTCTTACCTCAGGTGATCCACCCGCCTCGGCCTCCCAAAGCCCTGAGATTACAGGCCTGAGCCACTGTGCCTGGCCTCTCTCTTTTATTTTAAAAATAAAACTATTCAGTACCTCAGGTTTGCCTTACTATAAAGAGGAAGTATTTATACAACGCTCAGTCATCTGGATCAGAGATGATTATCAAAACATCAAAATATCTCTATGCCAAGTGGCAACTAAGAAATACCCCCAGGTGTCCTCTGCCTCTCTGGCCTTGTTAGTTTCTTCTCTCAGAGCCCTTGGATGTGATCTGATAATGAAAGTTCAGTGGTAGCCTCCACATCTACTCCAGGGCTTTGGCTGTGTCCGTTCTGATGGATAAACCGCTTGCTAAATATTTTCACTATCAGCCCTGTGAGGAAGGTCAGGATTAGAATCCTTGTATCTATCAGAACCTCTCCTAAAGATGGCCTCCCACTGCCCACCTGTTTGAATCCTACCTGCCTTAAACATTTTTACCATTTTTATTTATTTTTTAGAAACAGGATCTTGCTCTGTCGCCCAGGCTGGAGGGCAGTGGCACGATCATGGCTCTGCAGCCTCAGACTCCTGGGCTCAAGGGATCCTCCTGCCTCAGTCCCTTGAATAACTGGGCTTACAGCTGAATGCCATCATGTCTGGCTAATTGTAAACATCGTTTTTGTAGAGACAAGGTCTTGCTATCTTGCCCAGACTAATATTGAATTCCTGGCCTCAAGAGATCCTCCCTCCTTGGCCTCCCAAAGTGCTGGGATTACAGGTGTGAGCCACTGCACCCAGCCCATTTTTTAAATGTCTTAGTCTAAGGTTCAATATTCACCCCCTAGCCCCCAAATCATGTTTTTTACACCTCGACGAATGATGTGCTGACTTTACCTATGTGCCCAGTGTACCTTCTGAGATGGAAAGATGCTCTTTTGGGGATACAGATGTTGATCTTTTCCAGAAAGAGTCCAAGACAGCTGATGATAGCTTTTGCTTGTTCACTATAGAAGAGCAAGTGATGTATTGAAGACAGACCTCGGAGCTACTGGCATAGAACATTTGACCATGGTTATGGATTTCATAAGGGGCACCCTAAGAGGGAAAAATAATCTGACCCAGATGGGTCTTCTGAGGCAGTGTGACATCGTGGCTAAGAGTGCAGCCTTTGGAGGGACACAGCGAGGGTTCAAATCCCATTCTACTGTTATCAGCTCTGTACCTTGGACAAGTCACCCCCTCAGCTCTCAGGTTCCACGTCAGCAAAATGGGGAAAACAGTAACACTCACATCATAAGGTTCTTGTAAGGATTCAATGAGATAATACATGTGCAGCCCTTAGAATAGTGCTTGGCTCATTTAGTAAGAGCTCATTCACCGTTAACTATTATTATTTAATCTATTTTGTATCATATTTTAGAATAAAATATTTTGGCTTACTGAAAAAGAACCAAGAGAACATGCATTTAAAATCAGTAGGCAACAGTGAGTCAGTGAGGATGTTCTGAGAGTAGGAATGACATGATAAGATCTGCGTTCTGGGAAGATTAATTTGTCTGAAGCTTATAGGGTAACCTGAAAAGAAGAGATGGGGAGGGGGGAGAAATCTGTCAGGAGGATGATGCAATGGTCTAACTGCTTTGTGCAATATGGCAGCCACTAGCCATGTGGAACTATTTAAATTTAAATTAAGGAGCTGGACATGGAGGCTCACCCCTGTAATCCCAGCACTTTGGGAGGCTGAGGTGGGAGGATTGCTTGAGGCCAGGAGTTCGATACCAGTCTGAGCAACATAGCGAAACCTTGCCTCTACAAAAAATAAAATTAGCCAAATGTGGTGGTATATGCCTATAATCCCAGCTACCCAGGAGGCTGAGGTGGAAGGCTCACGTGATCCCAAGAGGTTGAGACTAGTTAGCCATGATTGCATCACTGTACTCCAGCCTGGCAACAGAGCAAGATCCTATCTCAAAAAAAAAATGTATTTAATTAATGAAAATTAAATAAAATGCAAAACTCAATTTTTCCAACACCGTAGCCACATTTCAAGTATTCAGTGGCCTCATGTGGCTAGTGATTACTATATTGGACAGCAAACATTTCCATTAGTTTAGAAAGTTCTATCGGACAGTGTAACTGTAATAGATCCACTGCCCAATGCACGCAGTGAGTCAATACACTAAGACACTGGGTTGCAGCAGAGAAACAGCTTTAATTGACGGGAGGAGATAGGAGGAAACCTCAAATCCATCTCCCAGAGGAGTCTGGGACTAGGATTTTTAAGGGTTTTGTAGTGGGCTGAAGTGTGGAGATTGCTGATTGGTAGAAGAGAGCAGGGTGGAGTTATGGGACAGAGAGATAAAGAAGCTGTGTTCTTTTGCTGATTCAATTCCTCTGTTGGGGGCGGGGTCTTTAAACTGGTTGACATCAACTATTCTGCTGGAATTCAGGATCTGCTTAAGCAATTCATAAACAAAAGCCTATGATTCCAATGTCAGAAATCCTATCTACGGGAATGACAAGGTTGCAAATGGTCAGTATCTAGTGTTACCTGACTTTCAGTTCCAAGGAAGTGGGTCAAAGTATAGCCTGATTAATGCTGAATTGTAGCTATATTTCTTTCCAGAATTCTTGCTACCCTTGTGAGGCTGACTTCAACAGCACTGGTCAAAAGCAGTGGTTTTCATCCCTGAGTGTACATCAGAGTCATCCGGAAGGTGTGTTAACATGCAGGTTGCTGGGTTCTGTCCTCGATTCAGCAGATCTGGGCAGGCCTGAGATCGTGCATTTCTAATGAGTTCCCAGGTGATGCTGGTGCTGCTAGTCTGGGGCGCAACTTCTGAGAACCACTGCCTGCAACAGCACTTCTCAGCCATGGTGTGAGGGAAAGGGGAGTTGTTTGGAGCATGTTAAAAGCCTTATTTATATGTCCCAGCTAAGCCCACTTGGGATTTGGACTCAGCCTCTTTCCAGGATTGGCAGGTTGGGAACACGTTTGTGGGCTTCTGTTTCTTGTGAGTGAGTTGCACAGGAGTGCTTTTGGTTTTTCTGGTTAAAACAGGTGAAAGGTGGGGCTAATTCAGACCATGGAGAGCAGAGGAGTAAATCGTGGAGCAAAAAGTGGGGCGTTATCCACTTCTTCATCCACTCTCTCTGTCACCCTGGAGTTCAGCTTTTGGGGTCTGATGGAGAGAATGGTGGAGACAGAAGCTTTCAGAACTGAGAAGTCAGAATTTGCTGGCTTTGTTCCTCACTCATACCTTGACGACTTTCTCCCTAAGGCAGTGGATGACTTGTGTCTAGCTGCATGGTCTCGGGGGAGGAGCCTCAGGGTACAAGTGACAGAATTCCGTGAAGTGCAAAGTGGGAGAAACAGGCACTTGAAACCTCACTGTATTACCTTGCTACAGGTGTACCTTAACTCATTGTTTGAGTTGCAGAAGGAAACAGCGCAGGGCTTGCTCTCAGGGAGCTGGAGTATAACATCTGCTGATGGTCAGGGTCCCTGGAATATTCACCTCTGTCTGAGCAGAGTTTGGAGTATCAGGCCTCTGAATAGGGAGGGGACTGTACTGGAACTTTCCCTGTCTCAGCTGTGTACCCCTTTATAGATGGTCATCGGATTTGTATTTGCATCTCAGTGTAGTTAGGCATTCTTCCAGAACACTCCAGCCACGCTTCTGTGCCTGCTGGAAAATAGCTGCAGCTCTCTCTGAGGTGGCTCTTCCCATGGTCCCAGCTGCTCCCCTGGGATTCTCCTCAGACCTCCCCAAAGTCTGGCAAGTAAAGTTAACACCTGGGCATATCAGCGGACCTCTAGGACCCTGTTCCAATACTGAGCACAGCATCAGTACTGGTTAGCTTATGCTTGGGCTATGCCATTTAGAAGTATTTTGAAGGTGTGTGTGTGTGTGTGTGTGTGTGTGTGTGTGTGTGTGTGTGTGTGTACAGTGGTGAAGAATGGAGGGATGTGGGATGGGGAAGATTCAGTAGATGCCTTGAGATATGGATAGTTTGGTAAAATTATGATAAAAAGAAAACGGGAAAGATGCCAGTTTCCTTCAAGCTGGTTAAGACCCATTACTACTTTACTCATTCATACACTTAACCCACTCATCCATCCATCCACCCACCCATCTACCCACCCATGCATTCATCTCTCCATCCATCCATCCATCCATCCACCCACCCATGCATTCATCTCTCCATCCATCCATCCATCCATCCCATACATTCATCTATCTGTCTAACCCACCCATCCATCCATACACTCATCTAACCCATCCATCCATCTAATCATATACCCATTTAGGATAAAAGTATCCACTCTTTTAGTGCTTTTTGTATGACTGAGGATGTTTGACAATGAAAGAAGGAACCATTCTTCTGCTGGGACCCCTTAGAGCAGATGTTTTCTTCTCCCTTCATCCCTGAACAACAGTGGAAGAGACAGAAAACTTCTCTTCAAATGGTAGCCCTTTTCTCTGACTGTCTGAGGAACATGGTCTATGAATGTGCCTATTCATTTTGAAAAGTCCTTTGAATTCCATGATTCAGTGATGCAGTTAATGTAGACAGGGCTCTTCTATCAAAGCAGGGAGCCTATTGAAGATATGAGAAAATATGCACTGTTTCTCTGGAGAAGGGAGGTAAACCCGCCTTCCTCAGAGCTGGGGAGGCTTTTGTCCCAAGCTTGTGAAAATTAAACCCATCACTTAGCGCTCTCACTGAGCAGATTGCAGGGCTTCTGGCCCTATGCTGCTTGGGTTGTGCAGAGCTGCTGACAGACAGTTTTGATTGAATGTCCAAATTAAGCTGCCAACTAGCAGCTCTGCAGCTCCAGGGACTCCATGTTAGTATTTATGTCACATCTTTAGAAATAATCACATTGCAAAGCAGCACCCAGAGTCATGTCTGCAGCCGCTGCAGCACGGGGGAGGGGGCTGTTGAACATCTCCTGCCTCCACACTTCATGCTGTATTTACTCAGCTCCCAGGCAAGGGTGGTGCCCCATGGCACGCCATCCTGGTTCCTGTCCCAAGGATGCGAGTGAGGAATTGGTAAACCTCGTCTGGCCTTCTTGTTTTCACTTAACTTGAGGCATGAGGTGATCTCCAAACAAGAAATAAAGCTAACTTCTTGGATGCCTGACTTGAAAACCATCTGTCCTAGGCATACAGAAAGACCCTCAGGCCAACCTGAGGGGAACAGATGTTTATGGGGGCAGGTTTACTCTTGTTTTTCCAAGCTGGTCTGAAGAGCTCCTCTTCCTTCTGCACCAAGCCCTGAAAACTCTGCTGTGCGTGAGGAAAGTAGCAAGTATTGCATCCCCAGTGAGATCCAGTGGTGACATTGCCCATGCCAGCGGGGAATACTGGTTATTAAGAGACTGGCCTTGTGAGAGCTCAAAGGGAGACTAACCCAGATCTTCCCTGTCCAGGGAAATGGTCTCTGAACTTGTGGGGTTGTGCTTGTGTGGAGTCAGAGTCAGTGTGGAGCAACCCTGGGAATTGTAAGACCATAAATGACCAGGGAAACCTCTGTAGAAAATAGTGGACACTAAACTGGGTTTTGGGGGTCATGCAACCTCCAAGATTTCAAAGTTTCTGGACTCTAGGAGGAGGACTCAGTTACTGAGCACAAAATTTGCATGGTTTTGGCAGTGATGCAAAACTCTTAGAACTCTGAGTATCAGCTAGACTGAACCTTGGGGTATCCACATTGTGTCCAGTTCCAGTTTGTTAAGAATTATGTGCACAAGACCAGTCCCCCTTTTCTATAGTGATTCCTTTCTCTCAGATTTAGAGTAACATTTCTTTTCTAACTAAAAATGTAATTGATGCTCAATTGAGACCATATATTGAACGTCTCCTTCTTCCAAATTTCCATTGAAGTGACGAAGAGATTAAAAATGGAAAATATTGTTCAGGGTGACAAACCAGAAAAGTGATATCAATCAGATGCCAGAATCTTTGAAGAATTTTTCTAAGATACAATTCAGACAATCCAAACTGATTTCATGCCCTCTTTTCCAACATCTAAGTCTCTTATACGATACTTTAAAAAAATGTAATTGCTTTGATTGGTACTTTCAGAACAATGTTAAATTACAATGGTGATGGGAGGCATTCTTAATTTGATTGTGGCCTTAATAGATATACCTCTGGAGTTTTACCAGTAAACATGATGAAGGCTGTTGATATATTTATGACATCAAGAAAAGCATTCATTTATTTCTTTTTCTTTTCTTTTCTTTTCTTTTTTTTTTTTTTTTTTGAGACAGAGTGTTGCTCTGTTGCCCAGGCTGGAGTGCAATGGTGCAATCTCAGCTCACTGCAACCTCCACCTCCCAGGTTCAAGTGATTCTCCTCCCTCGGCCTCCTGAGTAGCTGAGATTACAGGCACGCACCACCATGCCGCTAACCTTTATATTTTTAGTAGAGATGGGGTTTCACCATGTTGGTCATGCTGATCTTGAACTCCTGACCCCCTGATTCACCCACCTTGGCATCCCAAAGTCCTGGAATTACAGGCATGAGCCACTGTGCCTGGCCTTATTTCTATTTTTCTAAGTATTAAAAGGACAAATGATTATTGAATTTTGTCAGTTGACTTTTTCATCATTTTTGAGAAAATTATATAGTTTTTCCTCTTTGACCTAGTTTAATAGTGTATCATATTATTAATAGATTTTCTAAAATTATGAAAGATTTTTATTTGAAGAGTGTGTGATTGGTTTCCAGCTTTTGAAAGATCACTTCAGTGGGGGAGTGAAGGAAGGGCTGAGTAGAAGACTGGAGAAGGATCTTAATTTCACCAGGAGAGGAAAAGTGAGTGCCCAAGCAGCAATCATATGAGCAGCTGCTGTTTATGAATCACTCATCACCTGCTCGGCACAAATACCAGGCTTCAAATATAACTTAATAATCACAGTAATTCTATGGCACACTTATTATTGTTCAGATGGTAGTGGTATGAGTAGTAGAGAAGGACTCAGGTATACAAAATGAGAAAGAGGCAGATCAAACAGCATATGGTTGTAGATTGCACCAAAGGGAGGAGACCAGAGTGATTCCCGGATTCTTACTTGGGCAGTTGGATGGATGGTTAAACGGTCACTAAGACTGATATTGAAAGACAGGGAGCAGACATGGTGGTGGGGAGGCGGGGAGCAGGAGGAGAATGAGTGTCGATGGACATGTTGAGTTTGGTTTACCTATGGGACATCCAGTACAAGGGCAGTCATACATAACAGTTGTAAAACTCAGTAAAGAGGTGTGGGTAGGAATTGTCAGTATTTAGGTAGAAGTCAAATCATAAGAGTAGAGCCCTTGGGAATGTGGAAACTAACAAAGAAACTTCTGAATAATCGATGGTTTAGTTCAAAGAGGAAGTCGCAAGGGAAATTAGAACATATTTTGAACCAAAAGAAAATAAAAACATAACACATTATTCTTTGTGAAATCTAGATTAAAAAGTGCTTAAAATGAAATTTATATTGGTCAATTCTACCAAAGACTTAAAGATGAAATAATACTGATTCTCCTAAAGAGTAGATGAGAAGGGAAGATGGAACGTTTTTCAACCTATTTTATGAGGCTAGCATTACCCTCATACCAAAACCAAACAAAAATAGTACAAGAAAACTGCAGGCAAATATCTCAAATATTTTCTTCCTGTTTGTAGTTTGTCTTTTGCAGAACAAATGTTTTTAAACTATAATAAAGTACAATTTATCATTTTTTTCCTTTTATAGGTCATGTTTTTAGTGTCATATATAAGGACTCTTTGTTAACATAAATATAAAAATCTTCAGTGACATATTAGCAAATGAAATCCAGCAATATATAAATGAAAAATGGACTCCAACCAAATGAGATTTATACTGAGAATGCAAGGCTGGCTTAATAATAATAATAATAAATCAACCAATGTAATTTACCATATTAATAAGCTAAAGAAAAAATTAAACATATCAATTGATGCAGAAAATATTGGGCAAAATTTAATATTCATTTATGATGAAAGTTCTCAGCACACTAGATATAGAAGGGAACTTTCTTGACCCAATAAGAAGTATCTACCAAAAATCTGTAACATACTTAATGCTGAAAGACTGCATGCTTTCCCATTAAGCTATGAAATAAAACTAGGATGTTCACTCTGCCCAGCCCTATTCAACATCATATTGGAAGACCTAATCAGCACAGTAAGACAATAAAAATTTTTAAAGGCATATGGGGCTGGGCACAGAGGCTCATGCCTGTAATCCCAGCACTTTGGGAAGCCGAGGTGTATGGATCATTTGAAGTCAGGAGTTTGAAACCTGCCCAGCCAACATGGTGAAACCCCATATCTACTAAAAATGCAAAAATTAGCCAGGCATGGTGGCAGGTGCCTATAGTCTCAGCTACTTGAGAGGCAGAGGCAGGAGAATTGCTTGAACCTGGGAGGTGGAGGTTGCAGTGAGCTGAGATTGCATACTGCACTCCAGCCAGGGTGACAGAGTGAGACTCTATCTCAAAAAATAATAATAGAATTAAAAAAATAAAAGATATATGAAATGGAAAGGAAAACAGCAAAACTGTTTCTATACACAGAAAATATTATTGTTTTTATAGAAAATCCATAAGAATCTACCAAGAAATTACTAGAAATGATGAGTGAGTTTAGCTAGGTTGCAGCATACGAGGTCAACACACAAAAATCAATTGTATTTCTATATGTTAACAACTAGAAATCAAAATTTTAAAAACTACTTACAGTAGCTCCAAAACAAAGGAAATATTTAGGTATAAACCTAACAGCACATGTCTAGAATCGATATACTAAAAATTCCAAAACGCTGAAGGAAATCAAAGAATACCTAAATAAATAAAGAGATAAATCATGTACGTGCATTGGAAGACTCAGCACAGTTAAGAGAGCAAGTGTTACAGATTGATTTATAGGCAAATCCCAGCAGGATTTTTTGTAGATTTGGACACAGTGATTCTAAAATTTATATAGAAGGGCAATGAATCCAAAATGGCCAAAACAATTCTTAAGATGAAGAATAAAGTTGAAAGGATTACAGTACCCAATTTTAAGACTTACTATATAAAGCTTCAGTAATCAAATGTAATATTGGTGACAGGATAGATACATAAACCAATGGAACAGAACAGAGAATTCAGAAATAGACCCACACAAATATAGCCTATTGATTTTCAACAAAAGTGCAAAAACAATGAAATGGAAAAAGGATAGTCTTTCAACAAATGATGTTGGAATGATTAGACATTCATATGAAAACAAATTGAACCTTGACCTCTATCTCACACCTTTTAAAAGAATTAACTCAAAATGTGTCATGGAGGAAAATGTAGAGGTATAAAATTTCAGAAAACATAGGAGAAAATCTTTATGACCTGTAGTTATACAAAGAATTCTTAGACGTGACACTTAAAAACCCGACCCATAAAAGAAAAAAAAGTGATAAATTGTACTTTATTAAAGTTTATAAAGACAAACTATAAACTGAAAGAAGATATTTGCAAATCACATATCTGACAAAGGACTTGTATCTAATTCTTTGTATCGGAACTCTTAGACTCATTTGTATGAAGACAATGTTACTTAAAATGTAATCTAAAAACCTGAACAAACACTTTACCAAAGATAATACAAGGATGGCCCATACATTCATGGAAAGATATTCAATATCACTAGAAACTGGGGAAATGCAAATTAAAACCACAATGAGATACCATTACATATTTATTAGAATGGCTAAAATAATGATGACAATGAAATGAATACTGTCGATATGGTGTGCTAGCGAGTATGCAGAACAAAAGGAAGTCTAATTCATCATTGTGGGAACACAAAATGGTACAGCCACTCTGGGAAAGTGTGGCAGTTTCTTTTCCTTTTTTTTTTTTTTTTTGAGATGGAGTCTCATTCTGTCACCCAGGCTGGAGTTCAGTGGCTCAATCTTGGCTCACTGCAACCTCCACCTCCTGGGTTCAAGCAATTCTCCTGCCTCAGCCTCCCGAGTAGTTGGGACTATAGGCATGTGCCACCATGCCTGGCTAATTTTTGTATTTTTAGTAGAGACGGGGTTTCACTGTATTGGCCAGGATGGTCTCGATCTCCTGACTTCATGATTCGCCCACCTTGGCCTCCCAAAGTGCTAGGATTACAGGTGTGAGCCACTGCACCTGGCCGGCAGTTTTTTATAAAGCCAAACAAACTTTTACTTATAACTGATTGATCCCACTCCTAATTATTTATCTTAAAGAAATGAAACTTTATGCCCACACAAGAACTTATGAGTATTTATATCATCTCTATTTGTAATCACTAAAAATTGAAAACCACTCAAATATTCTTTAACAGGTGAATAGATAAACCTTGCCATACAATAAAATATTACTCTGCAATAAAAGATAATTAACTATTTATAAACACAACAATGTGAATGACCCTCAAAGGCCTTTGCTGAGAAAGAGAAATCAATCTCAAAAGGTTTTCTTGCTGTATGATTCCATTTAGGTATTATTCTTGAAAAGATAATACTGTAGTGATGAGAAACAGATTAGTGATTACCAGGAACTGAGAATGAGAAGAGGATGTGACTATAGAGGAAAAGTATGAGGAATTTTTCCAGGGTGGTAGAACTGTTCTGTATTCTGATTGTGCAATAATTACATGAATCTATACATGCATTAAAATGTATAAATTTTTGCACAAGACTGTGCACCAAAAAGTTTTACTGCATGTAATTAAAGAAATAAAATGAATGCTATAAGCAGAAAATAAACTAATAAAAGACACACGTACACACAGAGAGAGAAAGAGAGAAGAAGGCAGTAGTCCAAGATGAAGAGGAAACTGAATAAAAGAAAAGCAGATGCTAGAAGTATCATATTATGATACTAAAAGTAATCTAAAACAGTAGACTAAATCAAAGTGCATAGAAGCAGTAGATAGAGGGGTGCCTAGTGCAGAACATCTAATATATATATTATAAAAATATATAATATCAAAGATTAATTTATATATATACAAATATAAAATATATCAAAGATCAATGGCTGAGTGAGATGGAGGTAGGAATCAGATAGGATCCTCAAGAATTGAAATCTTGAAATTGATTCCATAAGGAATGGGAAATTAACTAGGGACTTCCAATAGGGTTGGCAAGCCATGTGTGGGACCCTGCTGTGGCTGGAATCATGGGTATATAGTGGCATGAAGGCCCCATGTGTGACGCTTTCCCCTAATAAGTAATATTAGAGGAAACAAGCTTAAGGAGTGCTACCAATGGGGATGGTAGGGGAAAGGGACAGAAAAATAAATATCATCACTAAAAAAATGACAGATGTAGAGGACAAATAGCATTTACCCGTAGGTAAATGAGTATCAGATACTCCTAGAGAAAAGACCAAAGCAAATGGAAAAGCACCTACACTGTATTCGAAGTAGAGTTCAAGACAAATATATAATATACTTATATAAAAAGAATCTTTTAATGATCTTAAGTCGAGTCTGGGGATAACAAGCAATCATGAACCTAAGGTCAAAATGCATAAAGCAAAAACTAGAAATGAAAGGAGGAATTTACAGAAATACTATAACAGAAAGGCTTTAAAAGCATACTTTGTCAGTCTTTGACACATAAAAGAGGGTAAGAAAATGGATATAGATAACTTAAATAATATAATTAGAGTAAGTATAAAATACATCTCTCTCTAGAATCCTGAACCCTTCAATAAGATAATTACCTTTTTTCTTTAGTATTCACAAAATTGGTGATACATTAACTTGCTAAGGAAACTTCTTTAAATTCCCTCCAAAATGCCCCCAGAAATTGCTCAGCCCACATTTTCCAATAAAAATAAAACAGAACTAGAAATTAATGACAGAAACATATAATATCAAAGATCAATGGCTGAGTGAGATGAAGGTAGGAATCAGATGGGAGCCTCAAGAACTGAAATCTTGAAATTGCTTCTGTAAGGAATAGGAAATTAACTAGGGACTTCCAATAGGGTTGACAAGCTGTGTGCGGGACCTTGCTGTGGTTGGGATCACGGGTGTACAGTGGCATGAAGGCCCTATGTGTGACGCTTTCCCCTAAGGACACTCTCTAGGGCAAATTTCATTCATGGTTGAGGGTATCCACACAGGATGTTGAAGAGACAGGAAGGTAAGGATATTTAAGCCACTGGTCCGAAGTGATTGAATGGCTTTTCCATATGGGAAGGGGTAGCGAGGAAGTAAAACTGTAGCAGTGCACTGATGGACCAGAGAAAAGGAAACAGTTGAGGAACTGGAGGGTTTGATGAAGTGAAAAAAAGAAAAGCCAGGCAAAGGGAGCAGAGACATAAAAGGATAAACTATCATCACTAGGGGTTTCAGAGGAGATTCCATTCCAGGTGAAACTCCAAATGCCTGGATTGGAGCAGAGAGGAGGTCATAAGAAAAATGGATGATACAATTGACTTCACATCATCTATTATTCTCAGACCTCGTCCAAGATTCATTTGTATGAAAATCACATTGGAGGGATACTCGTTTAGCCCTGGAATTCATCTTGATTGTTACCTAATTTGGTCTAAATCCTCTGAAAGGAGAAAGGAACTCAACATTTGTTGAGCCTCTGCCATGTGTCTTACATTCCACTTTGACACTATTATCCTCTGTGATTAGGGCAGTCATATAATTTATTGTTAAAATTTGGACTCTGAAGGGTGAGAGGACAACAGTTCTAAATTGAGGTTGCCTTGGGCAAACTGGGATGGATAGTTACCTTCGCTATTATCCAAGAGCCCATTTGAGCTGTCTGTAGGTTTGTGAGAATTTGGGGTGGGGAGACCAAGGCCCAGAGAAGTCATTTGAATAAGATCACCCAGTTAGTGAGCATTACGGCAGAGGTAGGATTGACAACTGTGTCCGCCTGACTCTGAAGTCCAGCCATCGCTTAGTTCCTGATTCACCGCACTAGCTATCTGCCATTGTTTCACTAGCTGTGGCTTGACAGGCTCTCTTCTTGACAGACACTGTGACAGTCCCAGCTGGAAATCTGTCTCAACACAGATAATTAGATGTGTGATAACTGTACCACTGCCAGCAGTGACAGGAAGCCAGCTGTGCTAGGAGCCTTTGGGACCACGATGTGCTCGGGAGAACTTCGATGCTGGTTGTGGGCTGCCCAAAGGCCGCATCTTTGCTGGCTTTGTAATCACAGCCCATCAGGTGAAGATTATGCAGTATGGCCAGTTACAGAGGCTGGGAGGGGATTCTGAGGGATTCCAGGGCTCATAAAAGCCGCAGCATCAGAGAACCTTGGGGTCAGAAACCCCCAGGGTTAGAAGTTAAAAGGAAACAGACAGAAATCTAGATTGTAGAGCAAAAGGCTAAAGAAGCTTCTAGCTGAGAAAGTATGGCAGGACAGGGGGGTTAAGCAAAGGACCAGGTAAATTGTCAGCCACCAACAGATGACTGGATCGGGAGAGAGGCAGAGCAGGGCAGTGAAGATAGGTTGATGGCTCTGAAATGATTGACCTGTTTAGTGTCTCCCTCCAACCCTAGTTAGGGCATGTGCTGCTGAGGGTGTCCAGCTGACCTCAATGAGGTTATCCTGGGTCTGTGTGTTACCATGGAGCTCATTTTCTGGGTTCTGTGATGCAAACCAAAAGTTTTTAAGCATCATCCTGTAGATCCAATTGCTCTATAAAGTCGTTGGGGGGACAGGATGGGGTCTCTGAAAACCAAGACAGTAGATGCTGAGAAACTGTCAAAGCACAAATGATTTGTAAGTTGTTTTAATAACACAATTAATACAAGAATACGTTCTCTTTGTCAGAAATTTAAACTGTGATGGATAAAGCTAAAATATTTATTCACAACCCTCAAATGAGATTCTTATACCTGTTCCTCAGAGGTGGCCATTATTTTAAATCAATTTTGGGTATATCTCTTCAGACTCTTTTCTATATATTCACATTCATATATGACCTTATAGAAAATGCATTTTACTGTATCTTTCTTTTAAAGATTTGGAGGGCTTTTAACAATTTTTTATTCTCATATAATCTCAAAGTGACAGAAAATTGGCAATAACAGTAAAAGAAACTTGTATATACTGTTTCCCTGATTTACTAATTGTTTATATCTTGCCCCATTTGTTTAGCATTTTCTCTACTAATATATATTTATATATGTGCACAGTTTTTTTTTTTCCTGATCCATCTGAGAGTAAGTTGGGGGCATGGTTTCCACTTATCCCGAAATACTTCAGTTTGTATTTCCCAAGAACAAGAATATTCTTAGTACATTTATTCAAATGAGGAAATGCAGCATTGACCCAGTGCATTATCTGAGAGTTCAGCTCCAGATTTCACTAATTGAACCACTAATGCCTTCACACTTTTTTCTTAAACAAAGAGGTATTATATTGCCCTCATCTTTTTTCAACATGCTTCATCTTGCTTTTTCCAACACGTTTCTGCATATAGATAGCCCAGTGTTATCAGCAAGGGCAAAGTACGTCCCGTAAAAATGCGCTATGAATTATTTACTGCTTCCCCCATTGATGAGCACTTAGATTACTTCCAACTTTTATCATTGCACACACCCTTAGTCTGAATGATAGTGGGTGCTACTTTGGATTAATGTTCTTTTTTTTCTTAATAAATCCTTCATTGGGATGAATTACTGTTTTGAGGACACACAGTGAGGACAAAGCAAGACTCACAATATTGAGGAAAATTCCTTCAAAAGGAGTTAATAAAGAGATGCTCCTGATTCTCACAATGTGGGATCAGGGTATGAAAGCAGCACCATTATTCCGAGTTTCCCAAAAGATCATTATATCTTCTTAGAAAGAAAAAGAATTAAGGAAGTTCTTGGTGAAGAACAATTATTAGGAAAATAGTTAACATGCATGCTATCTTTTTATGGATTCGACGCTGTCTTAGGGAACTTGGACCAGAATACAGAGAGAGGCCTCACTTGTTCTGAAGACCCTTAGATGGAAATAGCCAGACCTCAGCCTGCACCAAGGGCCCCACGCGCAGGGCAAGCACTGTTCTCTGGACCAGGACGTGCTCCTCCCGTACACTTAGCAAACTTCCACCAGAGGGGACATTTGCTATTTCTGCTTTGTGTGAAGCATTTGGTACCATCTGGGCTGGCTGGGTTTCAACAAAGATAGTAAAGAAACATTTATCAAGAAAAATCAAAGTTGGTCTCGCCAAGTGTGGTCTAGAGAGATTTGCTTCCGCGATACATATGCGGCTCTCTAGCTGCTGGGAAACACGACTTGACTTTGAGATGCTTCAGGAGGGACAGCCCTTTGGATCTTAGCCTGCAGCTACTGTCAACTGCTCGTAATAGAGTGTTTTAGTAGCCAGAGCTCTTGGAGATGTGGATGCCAGCAGTCTCAGGATCCATTCCACAGCATTCTGTTCCACGGGATGTTTTGGCCCCTTTGGTGGAGAATAAGCTCAAAAGGACAAAAGTAGAAGAAAGGGCCTATGAGGGTGAGGGGAGAGGTAGAGTCATGCCTTAGTGAGGAATGTTTGGCTATGTGGTGCTTAGATGCCCAAGAAAAGGTCGTTATTGGCTGCATACAGTGGCTCCCACCTGTAATCCCAGCACTTTGGGAGGCCAAAGCTGAAGGATTGCTTGTGGCCAGAAGTTTGAGACCAGCCTGGGTAATATAGTGGGACTCCATTTCTACAAAAATTTTTTAAAAGTTAGCTGGGTGTAGTGGCACATGCCTGTAGTCCCAGCTCTTCAGGGGACTGAGGTGGTAGCCTCACTTGAGCCGGTGAGATCAAGGCTGCAGTGAGCTGTGATTGCGCCACTGCACTCCAGCGAAACCATGTCTTAAAAAAAAAAAAAAATTTACTCTTAAACCACAAGCCTTGAGATTGACAGCTTCAAAATACAACACCCTTGTCCAGCAAAGAGCACTCTAAAAGAGCTGTAAATTCCTTAATCTTACAATAGAAGATCATTTTCCAATGACTATCCTTGTGGTGTCAGTTAATAAGACTGGGGCGGAGTAGGGGGAGTGGCCTTGCCAGGGAGAAGAAAGATGAGCTGTTTCCTCTTGCCTCTGTTTTGCCAATCAACCAGACAGACAAGCTTCTGGCGCTTCTGAGTGTCTCGATCCTCTGTGTGTACAGCTCACTGTGTGATAGATGTGTCACTCCAAGATCCCAGCCTAGAAATGATATATAAATAATAGTGCATGTTATTTTCCTTGGAAGGCTCAAGAAATGAAAGTAACAGTTGGAGATTATATTCTATGAGGAAGATGCATGAGTATTTAGAGAAATTATTATTCTCCAGAACAAGGTTACTTAATGTGTGTCTTATAGACTGGCAGCATCAGGATCACATGGAGACGCAGAAAAGCATATGGACAGGTCTCACTGTCAGACTTGGGGAATCAGAATCTATCTGTGAGGGTGGGTGCCAGAGATCTGTGTCTCATGAGCCCTCTGAGTAGTTTTTATGCACAGTAAGGTTTAAGAAGCTCTCCTGTGGAAGGGTTCAAGTAAACATCAAATGCATTGTTAAGAAGAAAACCATGAGTGGTTCCCTCTGATGTCAGTCCACTTGGAAATGGTTAAGTCTTCATAATAAAAATAGACAAATAGGCAAGGCACGATGGCTCACACCTGTAAACCCAGCACTTTGGGAGGCCAAGGCTGGAGGATCACTCCCATCCAGGAGTTTGAAACCAGCCTGGGCAACATAGAGAGACCCCCACTTCTACAAAAAAAAATTTTTTTTTTTTTAATTAGGTAGGCATGGGTTGGGAAGCACCTGTAGTTCCAGCTACTTGGGAGGCTGAGATGGGAGGATCACTTGAGTCTAGGAGGTTGAGGCTGCAGTGAGCCGTGATCATGCCACTGCACTCCAGCCTGGGTGACAGAGTGAGACGGTCACACACACACACACACACACATGACAAATGTAGTGAAAGAGGGCACTGAATATGAATAAGAATAATAGTGAACTAGCAGTAATATATAGTAGTTAACATTTATTGCGTATTTTCTGAGTTCCAGGTTCTATGCTAAATATGTATATTCTTTATCCACTTTTACTCTTGTAACAACCTATTTTATTGATCAAGAAATTGAGATTCAAATCTGTGAAGTAACTGCTTGGTAAGATGCAGACCCTGGCATCTTGTAGCCGTGTATCCATGACACTATATGGCCTGTCTTTGGGACAAGATTAACATTTTATTTTGTCCCCTGTATCCCCAGAGCCTAGTAGAATGCTTAGTACTGAGTAGGGACTTGCTTGTTGAACTTAATTGATCAAGGCTAAAATCTTGCTTTTGGTGTAAGAATGAGGTGCAGCTTGCAAGCTGAGATGGAAGATGAATTCAGCCTGTGGAAAAACAGAGGACGGTGCCAATATTGCTGGAGTGCTGAAAAAATGTCAGCACAGAATAAGTTACACCTTGCCTACTGGTAGCCAATTCAGTGCTTCTCCCATCTCATTTATTTGGTCTCAACCCCTTACTAGCTGTATGGTTTTAGGCAAGTCAGTCTTATTATTTTTTTTTCCAGCAATGGTCAGCTGTTTGAGTGTAGGAAAAGGACAGAATGAGAAAGGATAGACGTTTGAATTTAAGTAGGGCTGGGGTATTGTGTGATAAGTAAAATAGAAAGAAAGAGGGGCAAGGGAGTTGAGAGTCTTTCCAAGGGAGCAGTTAAAATGCATCATAAAATCTAATCTGGGGATGAATGGAGTAAAAGCAAGAGGGAATAGGGAGATCAAGAGAATGTCTTGGGTACGAGGGACTGATTGGTAGAGAATGGACTGATGAATAGGGGAAGATTTATTGCACAGAATAATAGAGCTAATGAACTGGAAAAATAGAAATTGGTGTAAGATAGTAGGGTACTTGAAACTGAGATAGAGAAAGTGGTATAATTTCTGGGATAATAGGCTCCAGAGCATGACCACGGGAGATGACTATGATTGACGGTGAGCAAAGGTTGCAGGAAGTGAGGGGGTACTTTACCTCCTGCTTTCCCATATTCTTTCTTCTAATCTGTTTTTCTTGTCATCTTGAATTTACAAAATTTCTGGTTTTATTTATGCTGTGGATACTTTTCCAGTCTTTTCCCTATGGGCTCTCTGGGTATGGGTTATGGATGATACATGGATAATATGTGCATCTTGGTTTAGAGGGTAACTCTTTATTTCTTACCGCACTTATGGAACACAAGAAAAAAAGTGTTGAATAATGGCTATGATAACGGGAATCTTTTGTCTTATTCCTGTCTTTAATGGAATGGCACTTATCATGAACCATAGTGCTGTTATTTCAGATAGCCTTTATCCTGTTGAGAAAGTTCTCTGCTGTTTCTAGATAACTGCAATGGTCTTATGGTTTTCTTCTTTAATCTATAAATATAATGAATATATTGAAAATAGATTTCTCAAGGTTGAACCATCTTTGCATTCTTCATAGGAGTCACTATGTACTCACCTTTTAGCAGATAAAGTCAATTGGATTAAATATATTATTGTGGATTGTTCTATTGTAAGTGAGATGATTGACATTGTACTCTTAAGAGCTGTACAACTCTTATTTTCTAATCTACTTCTATTGACTACCTGCATTACTGGTTTCTGAATTGATTCCTAATTAGTTGCTTCCTGTTTCTCCAGGCTGATGATTTAGTGTCCCTCATCCTTTCCATGACCAGTTGTGTCTTCACTGCTGATTCCCTGCCTCCTTTTCTCCTCTAAGTTCATCTTATAGCCTCCTTTACCTGGGTGTTCTGGACTGAGGGTGGAGCCGAGCTGTAATGCTACCAACATTTTTCCAGCCTTTTCTCTATGGGCTGTCTGGTTGCTGGTTATGGGTGACACATGGATAATAGGTGCACCTTGGTTTAGAGAGTAATTCTTCCTTTCTTTTCTAGCTTTTTCTTTTTGAGTGGAGGTAAAATTAATATAACATAAACTTAACCATTAACTGTTTTTAAAGGTACAATTCAGTGACATTTATTGAATATTCACAGTGTTGGACAACCATCCCCTCTATCTAGTTCTCAGAACTTTTCGTCACCTCTAAAAGAAACCTTGTACTCATTAAGCAGTCACTCCCCATTTCCCTTTCCCTCCAGCCCCTGACAACTATTAATAGTAGTCTACTTTCTGTCTCTATGGATTTACCTGTTTTGGATGTTTCATGTAAATAGAATCATACAATATGTGACTTTTTGTGTTGGTGTACATAAATTTTCACAGCAGCACTATTTGCAACAGGCAAAAAGTGGGAACAGCCCAACTGTGGATCAACTGTTGAATGGATAAACAAAATGTGGACTATGTATACAATGGAATATTATTCAGTCATGCAAAAAAAAAATGAAGTGCTGATACATGCTTTAGTGTGGTGAACTTTGAAAACATTATGCTAAATGAAAGAAGCCAGCCTTTGCTGTGCCCTTTGTGGAAAATAAGCTTAGAAAACTTACAGTTAAACTTGGTATGGGAAGAGCAGTGTGAAAGTCAGAAATCCGTTTTTAACCACCACAGAACAGAGTTGACATCTTATCAGCTCAGTTCATTTTGTGTGCTGCTTCAGCCATGGATGTTAATAAAATTAAATTTCTCACTAAACAAGTGTAATGCCAAAGAACCTTTCACAAGTTCTGCAGCCATCACTGCTTGGTGCTTAAACATGTTGGACAGTATTAATGTTCAAACTGCGTTTTCTTTTTCAGTAAGAGACGCTAAAAACCTTGTACCTATGGACCCCAATGGCTTGTCAGATCCCTACGTAAAACTGAAACTGATTCCTGATCCTAAAAGTGAGAGCAAACAGAAGACCAAAACCATCAAATGCTCCCTCAACCCCGAGTGGAATGAGACATTTAGATTGTAAGTAGAAATGACCGCAGTGAGCATGGGTGGTGGAGGTTGGTTTATGAGCCACCTGAGATCACGGAATTCCTCTTACTTTAGCTTCGGTTTCCTTCCTTCCCTACCTCCCTCCTTCTCTGTCTTCTCCCTCTCTCCTTCCTCTCTTTCCCTCCCTTCTCTTCCATCTGCATTTTTGTATTATGAGCCAAGAAAAAATTAGAGCTTTGTTTTTTTTTAATAGAGATGAGAATGCCTGTGGTGTGGGGGAGTGGGTAGGATAGGAAATGGTGTGATGTGTTGCTAAGTGAAGGCAAGTGGTGGGAGAAATGATGGGATTCAGCAAACAGAGGGACATAACCTCCAGGGTGTGGTGACAGCCTCTCTAGAGCTGGGTTTATGGATGATGCTTGGCCTGCAGCCTGCTGGGACATCTCCACCAGCCTCCCTTGAGGGTCTCCCCTGGCCAGGGCTCCAGGAATCTGGGGGGTCTCTTTCTTATACATCTAGGCATCAGGAGTTAGTTATAACAGCCAATTCACTGAGCATATATGATGTGTCACAAACACTAGGTTAAGCAATCTGACTTCATCAGCTCATTTTATTCCCAATGTAGCAATAGGGCTTATAGAGGCTAAGGAATATGCCCGAAGTCCCATAGTCTTTGGGGTGGAGTGGGATTCAGCTTCAGGCAGTCTGACTTTAGAGGTCATACTTTTTTAGCCACCAGCTAGAAGCACAGTTCCTTGTGATTGCCCTGTCTCCTCTTCCCTCTCTCAGGGCAAACTGGGCTCCTTCTCAGCCTCAATCAAGGACATGTCTCAGAACAGACAATTTCCCCAGAGAGACACCAGGATTTTTCTCCATACATTTATTTCCTCAGCCTCATTCTCAACCCTCATGTGTGTAGATATACACACATATACATCCAATTATGCAATTGATATCCCTATTTCTTACAGACAGTAGGAATTCCTGAATACCCTGAACCCTATTAAGACATGAGATATCAAAAGTAGTTAGAACTGTTCTTGTCATAGCCAGTCTAGGACCTCCTGCCTGTTTAAGCCACAGGCTGTCAAACGGAAAAAGCTCTCACTCCCTGGAGAGCTAGCCTGGGATGGAAACTGAGTGTGTTTCTTCCAGCAGCTTGTAATCTTTAAAGATCTCTACCTCCAGCTCTTGTCCTCTTGTACATTTCTTCTGCTTGAGAAATTACTACAACCTCCACTGACGTCTTTTTTTCTCTTTATGCAGTCAGCTGAAAGAATCGGACAAAGACAGAAGACTGTCAGTAGAGATTTGGGATTGGGATTTGACCAGCAGGAATGACTTCATGGGATCTTTGTCCTTTGGGATTTCTGAACTGCAGAAAGCCAGTGTTGATGGCTGGTAAGTAAGATTTTGCTTTGAAAGCTACCATACAGCTTGTACCATCAAACACAGGGTCAAGTATGTTTTCCTTTTTCTCCAAAAATTGGAATACTAAAGCTGAGTCTCAAAGTGATGGCTGGTTGATTGGATATGCCTTGCAGATATGTTTTATTTGATCCTTATACTAAAAACAAAAAAGAAAGAGGCCAGGCATGGTGGCTTACACCTGTAATTTCAGCACTCTGGGAAGCCGAGGCAGGTGTATCGCTTGAGCTCAGGAGTTTAAGACCAGCCTGGGCAACATGGTGAAGCCTCATCTCTACCAAAACCATGAGAAATTAGCTGGGCATGGCGGTGTATGCCTGTCGTCCTATCTACTCAGGAGGCTGAGATGGGAGGATCGCTTGAACCTGGGAGGTGGAGGTTGCAGTGAGTAAGGTGGTCAGAGATTGAGCCACTGCACTCCAGTCTGGGTGACAAAGTGAGACAGAAGAGATAGAAAGAAAAGAAAGAAAAAGAAATAAAGGAAGAAGAAAAGAAAGATGGAAGGAAGGAAGGAAAGAAAGAAAAAGAAAAAGAGAAAGAAAGAAAGAAAGAAAAAAGAAGAAGAAAAGAAAGCAAGTGGGAAGGGAGGGAGGGAGGGAATGAATTAGTGAATTAGTTCCAGTATTTTAGAAATCTGGGGCTAGAAGGCAATAGTTGAATAGTTAACGCCCCCTTTAGATAGGACATGGATTTTCTATTTGTCACCATCCTCACCACTCCCTATTTTATTACATCTGCCCCACTTTACTAAACTATATGATGTGACTGTAACTGCCCAATGGCTTCTTTGTGCCTGCTGCCCAGATAGAACCAATTTGTCAAGACAGGAGAATTGCAATAGGGAAAGAGTTTTACACACATACAGCCAGCTAAATGGGAGAACAGAGTTTTACTATGACTCAAATTCAGCCTCCCTGAAAATTTGGAAGCTATGGTTTTTCAAAGATAGTTTGGCAAGGAGTGGAGTGGCTGGGAATGGGTGCTGCTAACTGGTTGGGGATGCAGTAATAGGGTAATAAGGGTGTGAAAAGTGGTCCTATTGGGCTGAGCCCACTTCTGGGTGGGGCCACAGGACTGGTGGCAGGTCCAGGTGGGGCAGTCTGGTAATGAGAAAGGAAAAAGCCTGAAAAGATATCTCAAAAGGCCAATCACAGGTTCTACAATAGTGATGTTATCTGCAGGAGGAATTGGGGAAGTTGGAAATGTTGTGACCTCTGGAATAAAGGCTAGTAGTGATCTATGTCTACATCTTAGCAGAATTCAGGCTCCTTTCATTCTTCTAATTTGGTGGTCTTTCATTAGCTTTACAGAGGCAGTTTAGTTTTGGGGAAGGCCTGTTATCGTTTAAAATATATACTAAATTTCTTTCAAAGTTAGATTGGTAGCCTGGTCTGAGTGGAGCCACTGGTTTTCAGAAATGCAATAAACCTGAACAGACATCTCAAAAGGCCAATCTTAGGCTCTACAACAGTGATGTTATCTGCAGGAGTAATTGGGGAAATTGCAAATCTTGTGACCTCTGGAATAATGGTTGGTAATCCTTTTTGTCTGCACCTTAGCAAAATTCAGGCTTCTCTCATCCTCGTAACCTACTGGTCTTTCATTAGCCTTACAAAGGTGGCTTAGTTTTGGGCAAGGGCTATTATCATTTAAAATATACACTAAATTTGTGCGAAGTTAACTTGGCCCAAGCCCAAGAATGAGTAAGGGCAGTTCGGAGATTAAAGGCAAGACGGGGATTGGTTAGATCAGATCTCTTTCACTGCCATCATTTTCTCACTGTTATAATTTTTGCAAAGATAGTTTTATGACTGGCTCCATGCATACTAAAGTGGCTTGTACAGTTCACTCAAAAGATATGAGCAACCCAGTGTCAGATTATGCCTGAGAAGCTGCCACTTCCTTGGGAGTCCTTAGCAAGGCTGGCTACAGATCACAGATGTACTGGGGTGTTGTTTTCATAGTGAGCTGCAATGTCTCCTTCATCCTGAAGTTTTTATATTGCTCCCTTCCTGTGGCTATATATATTATCCTCCAATATTACCAACAAAGAGGCTGAGTAAGCCCCCTTGGCAACCGTTTCACAGTTAACTGAGTCAAAGAGTCAGAAGAAATAGCTCAACCTGGCACTATAACTTTGGGAGAAGTGGCAGTTGGGCTGCTATTATTTCTTTAAGATAAATTGTCTCACTTCTGAATTGTCTCATTCAGGACTTTTTCAGCTTCAAGTAAAAGAAAATAAAAATCAAACTGGTTTAGCAAGAAAGAGATGTATCATTTGGACCACATACATCTTTCCATTGTTCACATTATGACTTCCTTGTCTTGTCTCCATATTTCATCTTGGGCTTTTCTTGAAACATATATTGAGTGTCCACTAGGTACTGGTCACTAGAGATGCATCGAAGTATAAGACAGACATGACTTCATGGAGCTTAGCTTACGGCAGAGGGTGGGGTGGGGAGATAAACATTGAACAAGGAATTATACAAATAACAAATCAATGACAACATGTTGGAAGATGTGAAGAAGACAGGAGCTGAGACTTGTGACCCAAAAGTATCTGAGACAGCCCTCAATCAGAAAGTTTATTTTGCCAAGGTTAAGGATATGCCAATGACATAGACTCAGGAGGTCCTGATGACATGGGCCCAAGGTGGATGGAGTACAGCTTGCTTTTATACATTTTAGGAAGACATAAGACATCAATAACTACACATGAGATTCACATTGGTTCAATCTGGAAAGGCAGGACAACTTGAACTGGGACAGGGGGAGGGTGCTTCCAGGTCATAGGTTGATTTTACAATTTTTTGATTGGCAATTGGTTGAAAGAGCTGTTATCAATAGAAAGGAATGTCTGGGTTACATAAGGGGTTTTGGAGACTAAGGTTTTATCATGCAGCTGTAGCCTCCAGGTAGCAGGCTTCAGAGAGATTAGATTGTAAATGTTTCTTAGCAGACTTGAGGTCTGTGTTGATGTTAATGCTAGTTGGCTTTTCCTGAATTCCAAAAGGAAGGGGATATAATGAGATATCATGTCCAACTCTCCCTTCTCATCATGGCCTGAAACAGTTTTTCAGGTTAACTTTGGAATGCCCTTGGCTGAGATGAGGGCTCCATTCACATGACTAGGGGGCTTAGAATTTTATTTTGAGTTTACAGAATGTACCCCTAAAGAGTTATGTTAAAGTACAATTCGCAAATGGTTAAAAACATAATTCTTATAAAATAGATAATGAGCATTGGCCAAAGATTTCCTTAGCTCATTAATGAGAAAAGCAGCAAGATAAATGACTGATTCCACAGAAGGTTTGAGAAACTGATGTTTGTGTAGTCAGTAGAAAAAGAAATGCTGAAATAACTTTGCTCAGTTAGATATAAAACTGGCTGATAAACAGAACAATAGAATCACAAGCTTTGGGGTTATCTTATCTACTAGAATGAAGAAAAAAATGATTTCGGCTAGGCATGTTGGCTCACACCTGTAATCCCAACACTTTGAGAGGCTGAGGTAGGCAGATCACCTGAGGTCAGGAGTTTGAGACCAGCCTGGCCAACATGGTGAATCCACGTCTCTACTAAAAATACAAAAATTAGCCATGCATGGTAGCAGGTGCCTGTAATCCTAGCTACTCAGGAGGCTGAGGCAGGGGAATCTCTTGAACCCAGGAGGCAGAGGTTGCAATGAGTAATGATTGCATCACTGCACTTCAGCCTGGGCAGCAAAGCAAGACTCCATCTCAAAAAAAAAAAAAAAAAGATTTCACTTCAGTTTTCTAAAAGTTAATATTTATCTTTGCAGACTAGGGAGGAGACCATCTGGGCCTGACTTGATGGTGAATAATAAATTAAACAAAGTATATTACTGTGAGGAAAGAAAAAGCTAATTAGAAAATGCTCTGGCATGACATTAAAAGGTCACACTGTCATCTTTTTTGTGTTTTCTCCACCCCCCCACCCCCGCCAAGTTTTGGATATTTTTCCTTAACATACAAATGACTTGACTTTGTAGAGTCTACATCAGTCACTTACAGAGTGGATGTTTTATTCTCATTTTAAATCAAACTTAAAGAGGTTAAAGAGAAAGAATGAGTGATCCCCAGAGGGTATCAGTATGACAGGAGAGAACGTCATCATAATAATAATAACAATAGCTACCACTTATTGATTCTTAATAGATGCCAGGATCTGGGCCAAGCATTTCCAGATGTGTGGAGTCACACTTTTACACAGCACTAATCAGGTGTGCAGAAGAAAATAAAGTTTCTTTATTTCCTATAATGGACTTAGACTTTCTCATGCACGTTTTGAGCTCCTGGTGACTGAGGTGAAGGGACTGTGTTATGCTGTATGTGATATTTTCTGGTCTCACAGCTTCACTTTTCTGCCTTGTCCCTGTTAACAACAAAACCAAACTCTGTAAAACATTTTAAAGAAATTATAGGAGTTTGAGACCAGCCTGACCAACGTGGCAAAATCCCATCCCTGCTAAAAATACAAAAATTAGCCAGGCATGGTGGTGCACACCTGTAATCTCAGCTACTCTGGAGGCTGACCAGGAGAACCGCTTGACCCAGGAGGCAGAGGCTGCAGTGAGCTGAGATTGTGCCACGGCATTTCAGCCTGGGTGACAGAGCAAGACTCCATCTCAAAGAAAAAAAATCCAGAAATGTTTTATGTTGAGGATGCCGTGCAGCAGGATGGATTGCCTACAGTGTGACTTCACCTTTGCCTGGCCTGGCCTTAGTCCTGTTTGTAATCTGGTATCTTAATTGCCACAGAGTGTGTCTTGTCAGTCTTATGATCTCTATTTTAACATTCATATCAGTTCATTGTTATATATAAACTCCAAAAGAGAGGGGGTATAACAAGATGTGTCCAATCTCCTTTCTCTCATGGGTAGGAATTTTGTTTTTAAGGTTTTTCTTAGGTTGTCTTGGCCAAGGAGGGGGGTCTGTTCTGTCAGTTGAGGGGGCGTGCTTAAGATTTTATTTTTAGCCTATGTTCCTAAACCGGCACCCTCTGAAGCAGGACTGGTCCCATCTAGCTTTGGGACATCATTCTTTGGGGCATCAGCTTTGGGCTGGAGGTCCTGGCCTGTTGCCTCCCCTTGTGAGTTTCCTCCGTGCAGCCTCCTCTCTGTACGACTCATAGACCACTGCTGGGCCCCCGTGTCCTTCAGAGAGGGCCAGGAGCCTGCCTGAGTCCTCCCCGTGGGGGCTCTTTTCTGCTCCCTCTGCTGCTGCTGGGATGATGTTGCCTGGTGCATGGATGGGTCTCTGGCCGGCGTTCCAGCTGAGGTGGGAAACTCATGTCTCCCTACAACCTGTCCTTTCTCCTTCCCAAGGTTTCCAAGCCCCAAAGGGAGGGGCTTCTCCTATAATCACCCAATGAGTTCATCTTGCCCACGGCGCAGAGTTGATTCACTGAGAGCGATATTTCAGCAGAGAAAGAGTTTAATAAACACAGAGTCAGCCAAGCAGAAGGATGGGAGTTTATTACTCAAATCAGCCTCCTCCAAAATTCAGAGACTAGGGCTTTTCCAGGATAGTTTGGTAGGAAGGGGGGCTAGGGAAGGGGAAATGCTGATGGGTGGGGTTGAGAGTGAAATCACAGATGGTCAAAGCTGTCTTCTCATGCTGAGTTGGTTCCTGGGTGAGGATTACAAGACCAGGTAAGCCAGTTTCTTGGTATGGGTTCCCAGTCTGGGTGGCACCAGCTGGTCCATCGGAATGCAGGGTCTGGAAAATATCTCAAACACCAATTTTAGGTTCTATAATAGTGGCTTTATCTATAGGAGCAACTGGGGAGGTCATGATTCTTGTTACCGCTGGCTACATGTCTCCAGGGCCAGGATTCTAACGTTGTGCTAATATGTTAGTTTTACAAAGGCAGTTTTGGTTCCCAAGCAAGGAGAGGGTTAGTTTTTGGAAGGGGCTGTTATCTTAGTTTTAAAGTTAAACTAATGGCCAGATGTGGTGGCTCATACCTGTAATCCCAGCACTTTGGGGGTGCCAAGATGGAAGGATTGCTTCAGTTCGGGAGTTAGAGACCAGCCTGGGCAACAAAGCGAGACCCTGTCTCAATAAAAAATTTAACCAGGCATGGTGGCATGCACCTGTGGTCCCAGCTACTCAGGAGCCTGAAGTGGGAGGATCACTTGGGCTCAGGAGGTCAAGGCTACAATGAGCTGTGATCGTGCCACTGCACTCCAGCCTGGGCAACAGAGCAAGACCCTGTCTCTAAGTAAATAAAGAAGCAAATACAAATAAAATATGAAGTTGAACTGAAACTAAAATCTTCCCATAGTTAGCTTGGCCTAAGTCCAGCAATGGACAAGGACAGCTTGGGGATTAGAAGCAGATGGAGTTAGTTAGGTCTGATTTCTTACACTATCATAATTTTTCTATGTCAGATTTCTCTTACTGTCATAATTTTTGCAAAAGTGGTTTTACTCCCACACATGCCATATCCTTCTTCCTGGGCTAGTGCCTGCCTGTCTACCCCACTAAAGCAGAGATCAGGGAAGAAAAAAAATGGCTTAAGAATAGGGATAGTGTATCAGGAGTAAGCCCAAAATATTACTGCGTTTACACTTAGATGATCATTTAATTCTCTGGTTATTCTAGGTAAAGCATCATTTCCAAGGATCAAAATAGTTCAGCAATGTGTTAGGGACACACAGCTCGTAAGCGACAGTGCTGGGTTCAGGTCCAGGTTTCTATGATGCCAGAGCCTACACATACAGAAATCCCATTCTGCCTCCTGATATGGGTTAGGTGGAAGGCTAGAGGGTAGACAGCTCAGATTTGACCTTGGCTTTCCTAACTGGATGGATGCTTTATGACCTCAGGTGAGCCACTTCACCTCTCCATACTGCAACCTTCACAGCAGGTATCATGCCACCTCTCAGATGGATTACAACACGCTTATCCTCCATCCATCGCTTAGGATAGCATGAAGATGATGAAAAGGGAACTTTTCCAAAATAAAAGCCCTCTTCAGATTTTGCAGATAAAAGTCCTCTTCATATTTCCGGCCAAGACATTTGCATCGCTGTCTTGACTCTAAATGGACCAAATCCCAGATTTTTGGATTCTTGCCCCAGGTATTCTTTGAACACTATGTGATATTGAGTAAGTCTCACACCCTTTCTGAGACTCAGTTTTGCCATTTAGAAGGGGATGGGCTCCACCAGCTCTTCTGCTGTGCTGTAATTTAAGACTGTGTGGCAGAAACAGCAGGCACAGCTGTGAAAGCTCGCAGATGTGGCCCACCAGCCCCAGGCCTCCTGTCTGCCTCTTGGCATCTGCCCTGTATCTGTTGTCAAATCCTCTTCTTTATTTCTAATTTTGTTTGTTTATACTGTCTCCTTTCTTTCCTCTTGATTTTCCAGAGGTTCATCTGTTTTATTTACTTATTTTCTTCAAAGAATTAACTCTGGGATTTGTGTATCAATTCTGTTTGTTTTCTCCTTTTCTGTAGGTTTATTTTGTGTTTGTCTTTGACTTTCAGTTGAACATTTTACTAATTTATTTTTTCTTCTTTTGCCTGACTCTGCTCTTTAAAAATAATGAATACCTTTTTTGTTTGTTTATTTTTTGTTTTGGGATGGAGTCTTGCTCTGTTGCCCAGGCTGGAGTGCAGTGGCACAGTCTCTGCAACCTCTACCTCCCAGGTTCAAGTGATTCTCCTGTCTCAGCCTTTTGAGTAGCTGGGATTATAAGTGTCTGCTACTACTCCTGGCTAATTTTTGTACTTTTAGTAGAGACAGGGTTTCACCATGTTGGCCAGGTTGGTCTCGAACTCCTGACCTCAGGAGATCCTCTCACTTCAGCCTCCCAAAATGTTGGGATTACAGGCATGATCCACCACGCCTGGCCAAAAATAATGAACAAGCAGTTAAGGGAATAAATGTTTCCTCTAAGTTTTGATATGTTAACATTTCTGGCTTTCGCTGCTTTCTTGAGGATCTGCAGTTGAGTTTTTAGTTTCTTTTCTAACATGCTTTAATTTAGGCATTTTTTACCTCTAGTATTAGATTTTTGTTTAAATTTTTGTAATTAATGTTAAATTACTGTTTTAGTGCTTTCAAGTCGGAAAATATGGCCTGTGCACTTTTCTTCTTTCATCCTATTTTCATTCCTTTTCTTTCAGCATGGCTTAGTATTTGTTTAATGTTGTTAAAAGTTCAAGAAAAAGACTATATTAACTATTTGTAGGATATGCTTTTTGGTGGAGAAAGAATAAAACTTTTTTCAACTTTTATTTTAGATTCAGGGGATGCATGTACAAATTTGTTCCCTGGGTATATTGCGTGATTCTGAGGTTTGGGGTTTGAATGATCCTGTCACTCAGGTACTGAGCATAGTACCCAATAGCTAGTTTTTCAACCCTTGTCCTCTCCTCCCCTCTCCCCTCTATAGTTTCTAGTATCTGTTGTTGCCATCTTTATGTCCATGAGTATAGGGTATACATTTTAACATGTATTCATTCCAATGTATTATAAGGTCCAGATCTTTTATACCTTCATATTGTCCTTTGGTTTACTTGAGCTAAATGTGTAGTGCTTATTAAGGTTCTTCAGGCAAAATTATTTTTAAAAATTCTTTTTATTTCTAGGGGTTTTTGCCTTATCTGTATATGGCAATATTATTAGCCACATAACTCTACAAGTCTTATTATATTGACATGAAGTTATCTTTGTTGCAGTTAATGCTTTTTCTCTATAATTTTACCTTGTTGCTGGCACTCATTCATTCATTCATTCATTCATTCATTCACTGAATATATACAGTGAGCACCTGCTGTGCTAAAGAGGTAGTAATGAACAAAACAGACAAGAATCTGTGGTCTCATAGAGTTTTCTTTCTAGTTGAAGAAAAATAAACAAAAATTTTAGATGAACGGAAATACACAGTAAAACATGGCATGTTTAAGGCTGATATGTGCCATAGAGAAAAGTAAACAAGAAATGGGGACAAGGAATCTTGGGGAGTAGGGGCATTCAGATTTTATAGGGGGGTCAGGAAAGGACTCACTGAAAAGGTAACATAGCAAAGATCTAAAGCAAGTGAGGAGTGAGCCATGTGGATATCTAGGGAGAGCTTGTCCTAGACAGAGAGAACAGCAAGCACAAGGGCCCTGAGGCAGGAGTGCACTCAGCAAGTTGGAAGAGCAGTAAGGTGGCTTGTGTAGCTGCAGCTGGATCCATGAGGGGAGAGTGGAGGAGGATTTGGTCTGGGAGGATATGGGGAGAGGTCTGGCAGATCCCATGGGCTTTGTCAGGACTTTGTCTTCTACTCTGAAGAAGTCAGGAGCCAAGGAATTAATGAGATCAGACTGACATTTGCATGTGTGCTCTTTGGTTGTGGAGTGGTCTGTCCCTTTTCCCTAGTAGATCCTTTTCCATTCTTTTACATCTAATCTTTCTAAGTCCTTTGGTCTTGTGTAACAAGTGGCACGTTGTTGGATTTTTTTTTTTTTTCTGCGGTGGAGTCTTACTCTGTTGCTCAGGCTGGAGTGCAGTAGTGTGATCTCGGTTCACTGCAACCTCTGCCTCCCGGGTTCAAGCAATTCTTCTGACTCAGCCTCCCAAGTAGCTGGGATTATAGGTATGGGCCACTACGCCCAGCTAATTTTTGTATTTTTAGTAGAGATGGGGTTTCACCCTATTGGCCAGGCTGGTCTCAAACTCCTGACCTTGTGATCCACCTGCCTTGTCCTCCCAAATTGCTGGGATTACAGGTATGAACCACCATACCCAGCCTTTTTTTTTTATTGCATTTTAAGTTTTGGGGTACATGTGAAGAACATGCAAGATTGTTGCATAGGTACACACATGGCAGTGTGATTTGCTGCCTTCCTCCCCGTCACCTATATCCGGTCTTTTAAAAAAAGTTTTTTTTTTACTTTATGTTCTGGGATACATGTGCAGAACGTGCAGGTTTGTTACATAGATATACATGTGCCATGGTGGTTTGCTGCACCTATCAACCCGTCCTCTAGGTTTTAAGCCCCTCAGGCATTAGCTATTTGTCTTAATACTCTCCCTCCCCTTGCTTCCCACTCTCTGACAGGCCCCAGTGTGTGATGTTCCTCTCCCTGTGTCCATGTGTTCTCATTGTTCAACTTATGAGTGAGAACATGCAGTGTTTGCTTTTCTGTTCTTGTGTTAGTTTGCTGAGAATGATGGTTTCCAGCTTCATCCAGGTCCCTTCAAAGGACATGAACTCATCCTTTTTTTATGGCTGCATAGTATTCCATGGTGTATATATGCCACATTTTCTTTATCCAGTCTATCATTGATGGGCATTTGGGTTAGTTCAAAGTCTTTGCTATTGTAAATAGTGCTACAATAAACAAACATGTGCATGTGTCTTTATAGTGGGATGATTTATAATGCTGAATCTGAAGATCTTTTCTTTTTTTTCTATAGGAAAATGTTTTAATGTTTATAGCTGTAATTTTCTCTTATGGTGCTTCTGTTTCTAAAGTTTTCTTTTTCTTTCCTATTTCATTCTCTTTTTTCATCTTCTGAACAGATAATTATTATCTTAAATCAGTGTCATTTTATAATTAAAAAAAATTTATTTTGTTATTGTTAATAATGACATTTTGGTCTTATTACCAAAAAAAAAAAAAAAAAGAAGAAAGAAAAGAAAAAACTAAGGCTTTGAAATCAGACTTCCTGGGTTAGAATTTCTACTGTACCACTTCCTAGCTGTGTACCCTTGGGCAAGTTACATAGCCTCTCTGTGCTGTATTTCTTCATTTGGAGATAATAGTCATGATTATGTCACAGGATTGTCACAATATCGAGTTAGTTAATATAAGTGACCTGCCCAATGTCTGCTAAATAGCATTCAGTGTTAGTTATTACTGTTAATTGAATAATAATTAGAAAAATATAAGTAAGCAATCCGAGTATATCATCCACATTCCTAGTGCCCATAATCACTACTGACCCTAGAGAGAAAGAGAGACAGTGAAACAAAAAATGAAATCTTACTGTGCATACTATTTGGTAGCTTGCATTTTTCACCTAAAAATAATCTGCAATAAACATAATTATAGCAAAACTTTTGTGCCCAGCTTTAATAATTTTCTAATAAATTTCTAAGACTGGAATTGATGGCTTTAAGCATATATGCATTATTTAAATGTTTACCAAAATGTCCTACAGTTTTTAAAATCAATTTACATTTTTTTTTTTTTTTAGAAAAAGAGAGAAAAGGAGAAAAAAAGAAACAGCAAAAGAAAGAAAAAAAAGAAAAAGAAAGGAAGAGATTTTAGAAAAAGAGAGAAAAGGAGAAAGAGAGAAACATCAAAAGAAAGAAAAAAGAATGAAAGAGAAAGAAAGAGGAAGAGATTTTAGA
>PVKP010012869.1:0-56581 GCA_004027715.1 Plecturocebus donacophilus
AGAATCACAAAACAGTCATTTTCAGCCAAATCCAGGCCTATAGGAAACAGCGGTAAGACTGTGTCTAAAACACAGAAGAAATCTATCTGTGAAATTGCTCTGCTGTCTGTTCATTCCACTCAAGGAGTTGCATCTATGCTTTCTTTCTGCCAGTAAGAACCACTTTTCTTCTAGGAGCTGCATTTGGATATTCCACAGTTAATGTGGGTATAGGCTGAAAAGGGAAATATCTCGCTTTAAAACCAAAATGGTACTAGCTAACTGAATGAACTGCATTGTGTACATGCAGCTTATAGAGTTAAAATGATGTGTGTAAGCAGCACTTTAGAAACGCTTTTTGTGCAGAATCCCAAAACAGTCGTTTTCAGTCAAATCCAGGCCTATGGGAAACAGCAGTAAGACTACGTCTAAAACACAATTCATTCTGTTAGAATGCTCCGTTTTGGTTTTAGAGTGATATGTTTCTCGGAACGCCATATACTCCCATTCATTCAGGAATATCCAAACACAGCTAATAGAAGAAAAGCATTTGTAACTCACTGCATACAAACATAGATGCAACTCTCTTAGCTGAACGAACACACAGCAGAGCAGTTGGAATAATACGTTCCTTCTATATTTCAGTTGCATTCTTAATGTGATTTCTTCTAAGCAGAGATTTGCCTGCAAATAACTCTTTTGAAATTCTCCACAGATAGAGTTGCTAAACTGCTGCATAAACACTTCAGTGTAACTCTGTATGTTGAATTCACACAGTGAAGTTCATTCTGTTAGGAATTTCCGTTTAGGTTTTAGAGTGAGATATTTCTCTGAACACCGTATACTCCCACCCATACAGGAATATCCGAATGCAGCTAATAGAAGAAAAGCGCTTGCAACTCGCTGCATACAAACAAAGATGTAACTCTCTTAGCTGAACGAACACACAGCAGAGTAGTTTGTATAATACATTTCTTCTGTGTTTCAGACGCCTTCTTACTGCTATTTATTCTAAGCAGGGATTTCGCTGGAAATAACTGTTTTGAGATTCTCCACAGAAAGGGTTGCTAAATTGCTACATATAAACATCAGTGTAACTCTGTAAGTTGAAGTCACACAGTGATGTTGATTCTGTTAGAACACTCCATTTCTGTTTTAGAGCGAGATGTTTCTCTGAACACCATATACTCCTATTCATTCAGGCATATCCAAACACAGCTAATAGAAGAAAAGAGTTTGTAACTCGCTGCATACAAACTTAGATGCAACTCACTTAGCTGACAGAACACACAGCAGAGCAGTTTGAATAATACATTCCATCTGTGTTTTAGTCGCGTTCTTACTGCTCTTTTTTCTAAGTGGGGATTTGGCTTGAAATAACTGTCTTGAGATTCTCCCCAGAAAGAGTTGCTAAACTGTTGCATACACGTATTAGTGTAACTCTGTAAGTAGAATTCACACAGTGAAGTTCGTTCTGTTAGAATGCTCCATTTTCATTTTAGAGCGAGATGTTTCTGTGAACACCATGTACTCTCATTAATTCAGGCATATCCAAACACAGTTCATAGGAGAAAAGTGTTGGTAACTCTCTGTGTACAAACCTAGATGCAACTCTCTTAGCTGAACGAACACTCTGCAGAGCAGTTTGAATAATACGATTCTTCTGTGTTTCAGTCTCGTTCTTAATGCGATTTCTTCTAAGCGGGGATTTGGCTGGAAATAACTGTTTTGAGATTCTCCACAGAAAGAGTTGCTAAAGTGCTGCATAATCACATCAGAGTAACTCTGTACGTTGAATTCACACATTGAAGTTTGTTCTGTTAATTCCGTTTAGGTTTTAGAGTGAGATGTTTCTCTGAACACCGTATTCCCCCATTGATTCAGGAATATCCAAACGCAGCTCATAGAAGAAAAGCCTTTGTAACTTGTTGCATACAAACATAGACGCAACTCTCTTAACTGAACGAACACACAGCAAAGCAGATTGAATCATACGTTTCTTCTGTGTTTCAGACACGTACTTACTGCTATTTCTTCTAAGCGGGGATTTGGCTGGAAATAACTGTCTTGAGATTCTCCACAGAAAGAGTTGCTAAACTGCTGCATACACACATCGGTGTAACTCTGTAAGTTGAATTCACACAGAGAAGTTCGTTCTGTTAGACTCTCAATTTTGGTTTTAGAGCGAGATGTTTCTCAGAGAGATTCACTCAGGAATATCCAAATGCAGCTCATAGAAGAAAAGCGTTTGTACCAAGCTGCATACAAGCATAGATGCATCTCTCTTAGCTGAACTAACACACAGCAGAGCAGTCTGAATAGTACGTTTCTTCTGTGTATCAGATACATTCTTACTGCTATTTCTTCTAAGTGGGGATTTGGCTGGAAATAACTGTTTTGAGATTCTCCACAGAAAGTGTTGCTAAACTGCTGCTTACATACGTCAGTCTATCCCTGTAAGTTGAATTCACACAGTGAAGTTCATTCTGTTAGAAGGCTCCAATTTGGTTTCGGAGCGAGATGTTTCTCTGAACACCATATACTCTCATTCATTCAGGAATATCCAAACGCAGCTCATAGAAGAAAAGCGTTTGTACCTCGCTGCGTACAAACATAGATGCAACTCTCTTTGCTGAATGAACACACAGCAGAGCAGTTTCAATAATACATTCCTACTGTGTTTCAGTCACGTTCTTACTGATATTTCTTCTAAGTGGGGATTTTGCTGGAAATAACTGACTTGAGATTCTCCACAGAAAGAGATGCTAAACTACTACATAAACACATCAGTGCAACTCTGTAAGTTCAATTCACACAGTGACATTCGTTCTGTTAGATTCTCAGTTTTGGTTTTAGAGCGAGATGTTTTCTGAACATTATGTACACCCATTCATTCAGGAATATCCAAACGCAGTTCATAGAATAAAAGCGTTTGTACCTCGCTGACTACCAAGATAGATGCAACTCTCTTAGCTGAACGAACACACAGCAGAGCACTTTGAATAGTATGTTTCTTCTCTGTATCAGAGACATTCTTACTGCTATTTCTTCTAAGAGAGGATTTGGCTGGAAATAACTGTTTTGAGATTCTCCACAGAAAGGGTTGCTAAACTGCTGCATACACACGTCAGCCTAACCCTGTAAATTGAATTCACACAGTGAAGTTCATTCTGTTAGAAGGCTCCGATTTGGTTTTAGAGCGAGATGTTTCTATGAACACCATATACTCCCATTCATTCAGGAGTATCCAAATGCTACTCATAGAAGAAAAGTGTTTGTAACTCACTGCATACAAACATAGATGCAACTCCCTTAGCTTAACGAACACACAGTAGAGCAGTTTGAATAATACGTTCCACCTGTGTTTCAGTCACATTCTTACTGCTATTTCTTCTTGGGGGGATTTGGCTGGAAATAACTGTCTTGAGATTCTCCACAGAAAGAGTTGCTAAACAGTTGCATACACATGTCAGTGTAACTCTGTAAGTAGAATTCACACAGTGAAGTTCGTTCTGTTAGATTCTCAGTTTTGGTTTAGGGCGAGATGTTTTTCTGAACACCATGTACTCCCATTCACTCAGCAATATCCAAATGGAGCTCATAGAAGAAAAGCGTTTGTACCTCGCTGACTACCAAAATAGATGCAACTCTCTTAGCTGAATGAACACACAGCAGAGCAATTTGAATCATACGTTTCTTCCCTGTTTCAGTTGTGTTCTTGCTGCTATTTCTTCTAAGCAGGGATTTGGCTGGAAATAACTGCCTTGAGATTCTCTATAGAAAGAGTTGCTAAACTGCTGCATACAAACGTAAGTCTAATTCTGTAGGGTGAATTCACACAGTGAAGTTCATTCTGTTAGAAGGCTCCAATTTCGTTTTAGAGTTAGATGCTTCTCTGAACACCATATACTCCCATTCATTCAGGAATATCCAAACGCAGCTCAAAGAAGAAAAGCGCTTGCAACTCGCTGCATACAAACATAGATGCATCTCCCTTAGCTGAACGAACACACAGCAGAGCAGTTTGAAAAGTACGTTTCTTCTGTGTTTCAGACATGTTTTTACTGCTATTTCTTCTAAGTGGGGATTTGACTAGAAATAACTGCTATGAGATTGTCCACAGAAAGAGTTGCTAAACTGCTGCATACAAACATCAGTGTAACTCTGTAAGTTGAATTCACACAGTGATGTTGATTCTGTTAGAACACTCCATTTCTGTTTTAGAGTGAGATGTTTCTCTGAACACCATATACTCCCATTCATTCAGGAATATCCAAACACAGCTAATAGAAGAAAACCGTTTGTAACTTGCTGCATACAAACATAGATGCACCTTTCTTAGCTGAAACATCTCACAGCAGAGCAGTTTGAATAATACGTTCCTTCTGTGTTTCAGTCGTGTTCTTACTGCTCTTTCTTCTAAGGGGGGATTTGGCTGGAAATAACTGTCTTGAAATTCTCCACAGAAAGTGTTGCTAAACTGTTGCATACACCCGTCATTGTAACTCTGTGAGTAGAATTCACACAGTGAAGTTCATTCTGTTAGAATGCTCCGTTTTCATTTTAGAGCGATATGTTTCTCTGAACACCATATACTCCCATTCATTCAGGAATATCCAAATGCAGCTCATAGAAGAAAACTTTTGTAACTCGCTGAGTACAAACCTAGATGCAACTCTCTTAGCTGAAAGAACACAGCACAGAGCAGTTTGAATAATACCTTCCTTCTGTGTTTCAGTTGCGTTCTTATTGCGATTTCTTCTAAATGGGGATTTGGCTGGAAATAACTGTTTTGAGATTCTCCACAGAAAGACTTGCTAAACTGCTGCATAAACACATCAGGGTAGTTCTGTACGTTGAATTCACACAGTGAAATTCGTTCTGTTAGAATGTTTTGTTTAGGTTTTAGAGTGAGATGTTTCTTTGAACATTGTATACTCCCATCCATTCAGGAATATCTGAAGGCAGCTCATAGAAGAAAATCGTTTGTAACTCGTTGTATACAAACACTAAGCAACTCTCTTAGCTGAACGAACACACAGCAGAGCAGTTTGAATCATGAGTTTCTTCTGTGTTTCAGACGCGTTCTTACTGCTATTTCTTCTAAGCGGGGATTTGGCTGGAAATAACTGTCTTGAGATTCTCCACAGAAAGAGTTGCTAAACTGCTGCATGCACACATCAGTGTAATTCGGTAAGTTGAATTCACACAGAGAAGTTCGTTCTGTTAGATTCTCAATTTTGGTTTTAGAGCGATATGTTTCTCAGAACACCATATACTCCCATTCACTCAGGAATATCCAAACGCAGCTCATAGAAGAAAAGCGTTTGTATCAAGCTGCATACAAGCATAGATGCAACTCTCATAGCTGAATGAACATACAGCAGAGGAGTTTCAATAGTACGTTTTTTCTGTGTATCAGATGCATTCTTACTGCTATTTCTTCTAAGTGGGGATTTGGCTGGAAGTAACTGTTTTGAGATTCACCACAGAAGGAGTTGCTAAACTGCTGCATACAGCCATCAGTCTAGCTCTGAAAGTTCAATTCACACAGTGAAGTTCATTCTGTTAGAAGGCTCCAATTTGGTTTTAGAGTGAGATGTTTCTCTGAACACCATATAGTCCCATTCATTCAGGAATATCCAAACGCAGCTCACAGAAGAGAAGCGTTTGTAATTTGCTGCAAACAAAGATAGATGCAACTCGCTTAGCTGAACGAACACACAGCAGAGCAGTTTCAATAATACATTCCTTCTGTGTTTCAGTCGCGTTCTTACTCCTATTTCTTCAAAGTGGGAATTTGGCTGGAAATAACTGTCTTGAGTTTCTCCACAGAAAGAGTTGCTAAACTGCTGCATACACACATCAGTGTAACTCTGTAAGTTGAACTCACACAGTGAAGTTCATTCTGTTAGATTCTCCGTTTTGGTTTTAGAGTCAGATGTTTCTTTGAAGACCATATACCCCATTCACTCCGGCATATCCAAACGCAGCTCAAAGAAGAAAAGTGTTTGCAACTCGATGCACACAAACATAGATGCAACTCACTTAGCTGAACGAACACACAGCAGAGCAGTTTGAGATATAGGCTTCTTCTATGTTTCAGACGCATGTTTACTGATATTTCTTCTAAGTGGGGATTTGATTAGAAATAACTGTTTTGAGATTGTCCAGAGAAAGAATTGCTAAACTGCTGCATACAAATATCAGTGTAACACTGTAAGTTGAATTCACTCAGTGATGTTCATTCTGTTAGAATGCTCCGTTTTGGTTTTAGAGCCAGATATTTATCTGTATACCGTATGCTCCCATTCATTCAGGAATTTCCAAACGCAGCTCATAGAAGAAAAGCGTTTTTCAATCGCTGCATACAAACATAGATGCAACTCCCTTAGCTGAATGAACACACAGGAGAGCAGTTTGAATAATACATTCCATCTGTCTTTCAGTTGCCTTTTTACTGCCATTTCGTCTAAGTGGGGATTGGGCTGGAAATAGCTGTCTTGAGATTCTACATAGAAAGAGTTGCTAAACTGCTGAATACACCGCTTAGTGTAACTCTGTAAGTTAAATTGACAGAGTGAAGTTCGTTCTGTTAGAAAGCTCCGTTTTGGTTTTCGAGCGAGATGTTTCTCTGAACACCATATACTCCCATTCATTCAGGAATATCCAAACGCAGCTCATAGAAGAAAAACGTTTGTACCTCACTGCATACAAACATAGATGCAACTCTCTTAGCTGAACGAACACACAGCAGAGCAATTTGTTTTTTTTTGTTGTTGTTGTTGTTTTTGTTTTTGTTTTTTGCATGTGGGCAAATCTCTTTTTAATTGCCAAAGACTTCATCGGCAGAGCAGTTTGAATAATACGTTCCATCTGTCTTTCAGTTGCGTTCTTACTGACATTTCTTCTAAGCAGGGATTGGGCTGGAAATAACTGTTTTTAGATACTCCACATAAAGAGTTGCTAAACTGCTGAATACACCCCTTAGTGTAACTCTGTAAGTTGAATTGACAGAGTGAAGTTCGTTCTGTTAGAAAGCTCCATTTTGGTTTTAGAGTGAGATGTTTCTCTTACCACCATATACTCCCATTCATTCAGGAATATCCAAACGCAGCTCATAGAAGAAGAGCCTTTGTACCTCGCTGCATACAATCATAAATGCAACTCTCTTAGCTGAACGAACACACAGCAGAGCAGTTTGAATAATACGTTTCTTCTGTGTTTCAGACGCATTCTTACTGCTATTTCTTCTAAGCAGTGATTGGCTGGAAATAACTGTTTTGAGATTCTCCACAGAATGAGTTGCTAAAGTGCTGCATACAGACATCAGTGTAACTCTCTATGTTGAATTCACACAGTGAAGTTCGTTCTGTTAGAATGTTTCGTTTAGGTTTTAGAGTGAGATGTTTCTCTGAGCACCATATACTCCCATTCATTCAGGAATATCCGAAGGCAGCTCATAGAAGAAAAGCGTTTGAAACTTGCTGCAAACAAAGAGAGATGCAACTCTCTCAGCTGAATGAACACACAGCAGAGCATTTTCAATAATAAGTTCCTTCTGTGTTTCAGTCGCATTCTTATGCTATTTCTTCAAAGTGGGGATTTGGCTGAAAATAACTGTCTTGAGATTTTCAACAGAAAATGTTGCTAAACTGCTGCACACACACCTCTGTGTAAATCTGTAAATTGAATTCACACAGTGAAGTTCATTCTGTTAGATTCTCCATTTTGGTTTTAGAGCGAGATGTTTCTCTGAAGACCATATACCCCATTCACTCAGGTATATCCAAACGCAGCTCAAAGAAGAAAAGTGTTTGCAACGCGATGCACACAAACATAGATGCAACACCCTTAGCTGAATGAACACACAGCAGAGCAGTTTGAGAAATACATTTCTTCTGTGTTTCAGATGTGTGTTTACTGGTATTTCTTCTAAGTGGGGATTTGATTAGAAATAACTGTTTTGAGATTGTCCACAGAAAGAATTGCTAAACTGCTCTGCTGCATACAAACATCAGTGTAACTCGGTAAGTTGAATTCACACAGTTAAGTTCATTCTGTTAGAATGCTCCATTTTTGGTTTTAGAGCGAGATGTTTCTCTGAACACCATATACTCCCATTCATTCAGGAATATCCGAACGCAGCTCACAGAAGAAAAGCGTTTGTAACTAGCTGCATACAAACATACCTGCAACTATCTTAGCTGAACGAACACACAGCAGAGAAGTTTGAATCATACGTTTCTTCTGTGATTCAGACGCGTTTTTACTGCTATTTCTTCTAAGTTTGGATTTGACTAGAAATAATAGTTTTGAGATTCTCCACAGAAAGAGTTGCTAAACTGCTGCATACAAACATCAGGGTAAATCTGTAAGTTGAATTCACACAGTGAAGTTCGTTCTGTTAGAATTCTCTGTTTCAGTTTTACAGTGAGATGTTTCTCTGAACACCATATACTCTCATTCATTCAGGAATATCCATACGCAGCTCATAGAGGAGAAGCTTTTGTACCTTGCTGCATACATAGATGCAATTCGCTTAGCTGAACAAACACACAGCAGAACAGTTTGAATAATACGTTTCTTCTGTGTTTCAGACTCCTTCTTACTGCTATTTCTTTTAAGCGAGGATTTGGCTGGAAATAACTGTTTTGAGATTCTCCACAGAAAGAGTTGCTAAACTGCTGCATACACACGTAAGTCTAACTCTGTAAGCTGAATTCACACAGTGAAGTTCATTCTGTTAGAAGGCTCTGATTTGGTTTTAGAGTTAGATGTTTCTCTGAACACTATATACTCCCATTCATTCAGGAATATCCAAACGCAGCTCAAAGAAGAAAAGTGTTTGCAACTCGCTGCATACAAACATAGATGCAACTCCTTTAGCTGAATGAACACACAGCAGAGCAGTTTGAAAACTTCGTTTCTTCTGTGTTTCAGGCGCGTTTTTACTGCTATTTCTTCTAAGTAGGGATTTGACTAGAAATAACTGTTATGAGATTGTCCAAAGAAAGAGTTGCTAAACTGCTGCATACAAACATCAGTATAACTCTGTAAGTTAAATTCACACAGCGAAGTTCATTCTGTTAGAACGCTCCATTTTAGTTTTAGAGTGAGATGTTTCTCTGAACACCATATACTCCCATTCATTCCGGAATATCCAAACGCAGCTCATAGAGGAAAAGCGTTTGTAACTCGCTGCATACAAACATAGATGCAACTCCCTTAGCTGAATGAAGATACAGCGTAGCAATTTGAATAATACGTTCCTTCTGTGTTTCAGTTGCGTTCTTACTGCTATTTCTTCTAAGCAGGGATTTGGCTGGAAATAACTGTCTTGAGATTCTCCACAGAAGGAGTTGCTAAATTGCTGCATCAAAATATCAGTGTAACTCTGTAAGTTGAATTCACACAGTGATGTTGATTCTGTTAGAACACCCCATTTCTGTTTTAGAGTGAGATGTTTCTCTGAACACCATATACTCCCATTCATTCAGGAATATCCAAACACAGCTCATAGAATAACAGTGTCTGTAACTCGCTGCATACAAACATAGAAGCAACTCTCTTAGCTGAACGAACACACAGCAGAGCAGTTTGAATAATACGTTCCTTCCGTGTTTCAGTCGCGTTCTTACTGCTATTTCTTCTAATTGGGTATTTGGCTGGAAATAACTGTCTTGAGATTCTCCACAGAAAGAGTTGCTAAACTGCTGCATACACATCTCAGTGTAACTCTGTAGGTAGAATTCACAGAGTAAAGTTGGTTCTGTTAGAATGCTCCATTTTCATTTTAGAGCGAGATGTGTCTCTGAACACCATATACTCCCATTCATTCAGGAATATCCAAACGCAGCTCATAGAAGAAAAGCGTTTGTACCTCTGTGACTACCAAGATAGATGCAACTCTCTTAGCTGAGCAAACACAGAGCAGAGCAGTTTGAATAGTACGTTTCTTCTGTGTATCAGATGCATTCTTACTGCTATTTCTTCTAAGCAGGGATTTGGCTGGAAATAACTGTTTTGAGATTCTCCACAGAAAGAGTTGCTAAACTGCTGCATACACACGTCTGTCTAAATCTGTAAGTTCAATTCGCACAGTGAAGTTTATTCTGTTAGAAGGCTCTGATTTGGCTTTAGAGATAGATGTTTCTCTGAAGACTATATACTCCCATTCATTCAGGAATATCCAAACACAGCTCACAGAAGAAAAGTGTTTGCACCTCGCTGCATACAAACATAGATGCAACTCCTTGAGCTGAACAAACACACAGCAGAGCAGTTTGAAAAATACTTTTCTTCTGTGGTTCTAATGCGTTTTTACTGCTATTTCTTCTAAGTGGGGATTTGACAAGAAATAACTGTTATGAGGATGTCCACAGAAAGAGTTGCTAAATTGCTGCATACACACATCAGTTTAACCCTGTAAATTGAATTGACACAGTGAAGTTCGTTCTGTTTGAAAACTCCGTTTTGGTTTTAGAGCAAGTTGTTTCTCTGAACACCAAATACTACCATTCAGGAATATCCAAACACAGCTCATAAAAGAAAAGCGTTTGTAACTTGCTGCATAAAAACATAGATGCATCTCTCTTAGCTGAATAAACACACAGCAGAACTGTTTGAATAATACATTTCTTCTGTGTTTCAAACGCATTCTTACTGCTATTTTTTCTATGCCATGATTTGGCTAGAAATAACTGTCTTGAGATTCTCCACAGAAAGAGTTGCTAACTGCTGCATACTCACATCACTGTACCTCTGTAAGTTAAATTCACACAGTGAAGTTCCTTCTGTTAGAATGCTCCATTTTGGTTTTAGAGCGAGATGTTTCTCTGAACACCATATCCTCTCACTCATTCAGGAGTATTCTAACGCAGCTCATAGAAGAAAAGCATTTGTAACTCACTGCATACAAACATAGATGCAACTCTCTTAGCTGAAGGAACATACAGCAGAGTAGTTTGAATAATATGTTCCATCTGTGTTTCAGCCATTCTTACTGCTATTTCTTCTAAGCGATGATTTCTTTGGAAATAACTCTTTTTAGATTTTCCATAGAAAGAGTTGCTAAACTGCTGCATATACACATCACTGTAACGCTGTAAGTTGAATGCACACAGTGAAGTTCATTGAGTTAGAACGCTCCTTTTTTTTGTTAGAGCGAGATATATCTCTGTACACCATATACTCCCATTGATTCAGGAATGTCCAAACGCAGCTCATAAAAGAAAAACGTTTGTAACTCACTGCACAGAAACATAGATGCAACTCTCTTAGCTGAACGAACACACAGCAGAGCAGTTTGAATCTTACATTTCTTATGTGTTTCAGACACATTCTTACTGTTATTTCTTCTATCCAGTGATTTGGCTGGAAACAACTGCTTTGCAATTCTCCACAGAAAGAGTTGCTAAACTGCTGCATACAAACATCAGTGTAAATCTGTTAGTTGAATTCACACAGTGAAGTTCATTCAGTTAGAATGCTCCATTTTGATTTTAGAATGAGATGATTCTCTGAACACCATATACTCCCATTCATTCAGGAATGTCCAAACGCAGCTCATAGAAGAAATGTGTTTTTCACTCGCTGCACACAAACATAGATGCAACTCTCTTAGCTGAACGAACACACAGCAGAGCAGTTTGAATCATACGTTTTTTCTGTGCTTCAGACGCATTGTTTACTGCTATTTCTTGTATCCGGGGATATGCCTGGAAATAACTGTTTTTAGATTCTCCACAGAAAGAGTTGCTAAACTGCTGGATACAAACATCAATGTAACTCTGTAAGTTGAATTCACACAGTGAAGTTCATTCTGTTAGACGGCTCCATTTTGGTTTTGGAGAGAGATGTTTCTCTGAACACCATATACTCCCATTCATTCAGGAATGTCCAAACTCAGCTCACAGAAGAAAAGAGTTTGTAACTCGCTGCATACAAACATAGATGCAACTCTCTTAGCTGAATGGACCCACAGCAGAAAAGTTTGAATCATGCGTTTCTTCTGCGCTTCAGATGCATTGTAACTGCTATTTCTTCTATCTGGGGATTTGGCTGGAAATAACTGTTTTTAGATTCTCCACAAAAAGATTTGTTAAACTGCTGCATACACACAACAGTGTAAATCTGAAAGTTGAATTCACACAGTGAAGTTCATTTTGTTAGAATGATCCGTTTTGGTTTTAGAGTGAGATGTTTCTCTGAACACCATATACACCCATTCATTCAGGAAAATCCAAACGTTGCTCATAGAAGAGAAGCGTTTGTAACTCGCTGCATACAAACATCGATGCAACTCTCTTTTCTGAATGAACAGACAGCAGAGCAGTTTGAATCATACGTTTCTTCTGTGTTTCACACGCATTCAAACCACTATTTCTTCTAGTCGAGGATTTGGCTCGAAATTGTTTTTAGATTTTCCATAGGAAGAGTTGATAAACTGCCACATAAACACATTTGTGTAACTCTGTAAGTTGAGTTCACACCGGGAAGTTCATTCAGTTAGAATGATCCATTTTGGTTTTAGAGCGAGATGTTTTTCTGAACACCATATACGCCCATTCATTCAGGAATGTCGAAATGCAGCTCAGAGAAGAAAAGCATTTGTAACTCGCTGCACACAAACATAGATGCAATTCCCTTAGGTGAACGAAAGCACAGCCAAGCAGTTTGTATCATACGTTTCTTCTGTGTTTCAGACGCGTTCTTACTGCTATTTCTTCCGTCCGGCAATTTGGCTGGAAATAACTGTTTTTAGATTCTCCATAGAAAGAGTTGCTAAACTGATGCATACCCACATCAGTGTAACTCTGTAAGTTGAATTCACACAGTGAAGTTCATTCTGTTAGAACGCTCCGTTTTGGTTTTAGAGCGAGATATTTCTCTGAACACCCTATACTCACATTCATTCAGGAATGTCCAAATGCAGCTCATAGAAGGAAAGCGTTTGTAACTCGCTGCATACAAATATAGATGCAGCTCTCTTAGCTGAATGAACATACAGCAGAGCAGTTTGAATCATACGTTTCTTCTGTGTTTCAGATGCATTCTTACTGCTATTACTTCTAGGTGGGGATTTGGCTGGAAATAACCATTTGTAGATTCTCCACAGGAAGAGTTGCTAACCTGCTGCATACACATCAGGGTAACTATGCAAGTTGAATTCACACAGTGAAGTTCATTCTGTTAGAAACCTCCATTATTTTTTTTGAGCCAGATATTTCTCTGTACACCATATGCTCCCATTCATTCAGGAATGTCAAAACGCAGCTCATGGAAGAAAAGCGTTTTTCACTCGCTGCATACAAACATAGATGCAATTCTCTTAGCTGAACGGACAGAGAGCAGAGCGGTTTGTATCATACTTTTCATCTATGTTTCAGTCGCATTCTTACTGGTATTTCTTCTGGGCAGGGATTTGGCAGGAAATAACTGTTTTTTGATTCACCACAGAAAGATTGCTAAACTGCTACATACACTCCTCAGTGCATTTCTGTAAGTTGAATTCACACAGTGAAGTTCATTTGGTTAGAACCCTCCATTTTTTTTTTTTTTTTAGAGTGAGATGTTTTTCTGTACACCATACACTCCCATTCATTCAGGAATATCCAAACAAACCTTTTAGAAGAAAAGCGTTTGTAGCTCGCTGCATACAAACATAGATGCAAATCTCTTAACTGAAGGAACAGACAGCAGAGCAGTTTGAATCAAACGTTTCTTCTGTGTTTCAGACGCGTTTTTACTGCTATTTCTTCTAAGTGGAGATTTGACTAGAAATAACTGTATTTAGATTGTCCACAGAAAGAATTGCTAAATTGCTGCATGCAAACCTCAGTATAACTCTGTAAGTTGAATCCACACGGTGGAGTTTATTCAGTTAGAACGCTTCGTTTTGGTTTTAGAGCGAGATGTTTCTCTTAACACCATATACTCCCATTCATTCAGGAATGTCGAAACGCAGCTCATAGATGAAAATGGTTTTCCACTCGCTGCATACAAACATAGATGCAACTCTCTTAGCTGAAAGAAAACACAGCAGAGCAGTTTGAATCATACGTTTCTTCTGTGTTTCAGACGCACTCTTATGGCTGTTTCTTCTAGGTGGTGATTTGTCTGGAAATAACTCTTTTTAGATTCTCCACAGAAAGAGTTGCTAAACCGCTGGATACACACGTCAGTGTGACTCCATAAGTTGAATTCACACAGTGAAGTTCATTGTGTTAGAACGCTCCATTTTTTTTTTAGAGCCAGATGTTTCTCTGTACACCATATGCTCTCATTCATTCAGGAATCTCCAAACGCTGCTCATAGAAGAAAAGCGTTTTTCACTCACTGCATACAAACATAGATGCAACTCTCTTAGCTGAATGAACAGACAGCAGAGCTGTTTGTATCATACGTTTCTTCTGTGTTTCAGACGCATTCTTACTGCTCTTTCTTCTAGGCAGGTCTTTGGCTGGATATAACTGTTTTTTGATTCTCCATACAAAGAGTTGCTAAACTGCTACATACACACATCAGTGTATACTCCCATTCATTCAGGAATATCCACATGCAGCTCATAGAGGAATAGCATTTCTCACTAGCTGCATACAGACATAGATGCCACTGTCTTAGCTGAAAGAACACACAGCAGAGCAGTTTGAATTATACATTTCTTCTCTGTTTCAGAACCTTTCTTACAGCTATTTCCTCTGGGTGTGGATTTGGCTGGAAATAATCGGGTTTTAGAATCTCCACAGAAAGAATTACTAAACTGCTGCATACACATATCCATGTAACTCTGTACATTGAATTTACTCAGTGAAGTTCATTCTGTTAGAATGCTTCGTTTTGGTTTTAGAGAGAGTTGTTTCTCTGAACACCATATACTCCCATTCATTCACGAATATCCAAACACAGCTCATAGAAGCAAAGCGTTTGTTACCCGCTGCATGCGAACATACAAGACACTCTTTTAGCTGAATGAACACACAGCAGAGCAGTTTGAATCATACGTTTCTTCTGTGTTTCAGACCCATTCTTACCGCTATTTCTTCCCGGTGGGAATTTGGCTGAAAATAACAGGTTTTTAGATTCTCCACAGAAAGAGTTGCTAAACTGTTGCATACAAACATCCGTGTAACTCTGTATGTTGAATTTACACAGTAAAGTTCATTCTCTTAGAATGCTTCATTTTGATTTTAGAGAGAGATGTTTCTCTGAACACCATAAACTCCCATTCATTCAGGAATGTCCAAACGCAGCTCACAGAAGAAAAGCGTTTGTAACTCACTGAATACAAACATAGATGCAACTCTCTTAGCTGAACAGACCCACAGCAGAGAAGTTTGAATCATGCGTTTCTTCTGCACTTAGGACACATTGTAACTGCTATTTCTTCTATCTGGGGATTTGGCTGGAAATAACTGTTTTTAGATTCTCCATAGAAAGAGTTGCTAGACTGCTGCATACACACATGAGTGTACCTCTATAAGTTGAATTCACACAGTGAAGTTCATTTGGCTAAAACGCTCGGTTTTTTTTTTAGCGAGATGTTTCTATGAACACCATATACTCCCATTCATTTAGGAATTTCCAAAGGCAGCTCATAGAAGAAAAGCGTTTGTAACTCGCTGCATACAAACACAGATGCAAATCTCTTAGGTGAATGAACACACAGCAGAGTAGTTTGAATCATACATTTCTTCTGTGTTTTAGACCCATTCTTACAGCTATTTCTTCTAGGTGGGGATTTGGCTGGAAATAACTGGTTTTTAGATTCTCCACAGAAAGAGTTGCTAAACTCCTGCATACACACATCCGTGTAACTCTGTACATTGAATTTACTCAGTGAAGTTCATTCTGTTAGAATGCTTCGTTTGGTTTTAGAGAGAGATGTTTCTCTGAACACCACGTACTCCCATTCATTCAGGAATGTCCAAACACAGCTTATAGAAGAAAGATGTTTGTAACTCGCTGCATACAAACATAAATGCAACTCTCTTAGGTGATTGAACACACAGCAGAGCGGTTTGAATCATGTTTCTTCTGTGTTTCAGACGCATTCTTACTGCTATTTCTTCTAGGCAGGGATTTGGCTAGAAATAACTGTTTTTAGATTCTCCACAAAAAGAGTTGCTAAACTGCTGCATGCAAACATCCGTGTAACTCTGTAACTTGAATTCACACAGTGAAGTTCATTCTTTTTGAACGCTTCATTTTGGTTTTAGAGTGAGATGTTTTTCTGAACACTATATACTCCCATTAATTCAGGAATGTCCAATCGCAGGTCACAGAAGAAAAGCGTTTGTAACTCGCTGCATACAAACATAGATGCAACTTTCTTAGCTGAATGAACACACAGCTGAGCAGTTTGAATCACACGTTTCTTCTGTGTGTTAGACGCATTATTACTGCTATTTCTTCAAGGTGTGGCTTTGCCTGGAAATATTTGTTTTTAGATTTCACACAGAAAGAGTTGCTAAACTGCTGCATACACACATCAGTGTAACTCTGTTACACTGATTTCACATAGTGAATTCACATAGTGAAGTTCATTTTGTTAGAACCCTCCGGTTTTTTTTTTTTTTTTTTTAGAGCGAGATGTTTCTCTGTACACCATACAGTTCCATTTATTGAGGAATGTCCAAATGAACCTCATAGAAGAAAAGCGTTTGTAACTCGCTGCATACAAACATAGATGCAAATCTCTTAGCTGAATGAACAGACAGCAGAGTAGTTTGAATCATACGTTTCTTATGTGTTTCAGATGCATTTTTATTGCTATTTCTTTTAAGTGAGGATTTGACTGGAAGTAACTGTTTTGAGATTGTCCACAGAAAGAATTGCTAAACTGCTGCATACAAACCTCAGTTTACCTCTGAAAGTTGAATTCACACAGTGAAGTTCATTCTGTTAGAATGCTCCGTTTTGGTTTTAGAGCGAGATGTTTCTCTGATCACCATACACTCCCATTCATTTAGGAATATCTGAACGCAGCTCATAGAAGAAAAGCGTTTGTAACTCGCTGCGTACAAACATAGATGCAACTATCTTAGCTGAACGAACACACAGCAGAGCAGTTTGAATCATACATTTCTTCTGTGTTTCAGATGCATTCTTACTGCTATTTCTTCTAGGCGGGCATTCGGATGAAAATAACTGTTTTTAGATGCTCCACAGAAAGTGTTGCTAACCTGCTGCATATGCACATCAGTTTAATTCGGGAACTTGAATTCACACAGTGAAGTTCATTCTGATAGAACGCTTCATTTTGGTTTTAGAGCGAGATGTTTCTCTGAACACCATATACTCCCATTCACTCAGGAATGTCCAATCGCAGGTCACAGAAGAAAACGGTTTGTAACTCGCTGCATACAAACATGGATGCAACTCTCTTCACTGAATGAAGACACAACACAGCAGTTTGAATCATACGTTTCTTCTGCGTTTCAGACGCATTCTTACTGCTATCTCTTCTAGGCGGGGCTTTGGCTGGAAATATCTGTTTTTATATTCTCCACAGAAAGAGTTGCTAAACTGCTGCATACACACCTCAATGTAACTCTGTAAGTTGAATTCACAAAGTGAAGTTTATTCGGTTAGAATGCTCCATTTTTTTTTTAAGAGTGAGATGCTTCTCTGAACACCATATACTCCCATTGATTCAGGAATGTCCAAACGCAGCTCATTGAAGAAAAAACTTTGTAACTCGCTGCATACAAACATAGATGCAACTCTCTTAGCTGAATGAACACAAATCAGAGCAGTTTGAATCATATGTTTCTTCTGTGTTTCAGAGGCATTCTTACTGCTATTTCTTCTAGGCGGGGAATTGTTTGGAAATTGTTTTTAGATTCTCCACAGAAAGAGTTGCTAAACTGCTGCATACACACATCTGTGTAACTCTGTAAGTTGAATTCACACAGTAAAGTTCATTCCGTTAGAATGCTCCATTTTGGTTTTAGAGTGAGATGTTTCTCTGAAAACCCCCATTCATTCAGGAATGTCCAAATGCAGCCCATAGAAGAATAGCGTTTGTCACTCACTGCATACAATCATAGATGCCACTCTATTAGGTGAACGAACACAAAGCAGAGTAGTTTGAATAATACGTTTCTTCTGTGCCTCAGAAGCATTGTTACTGCTAATCATTCTATTTGGGGATTTGGCTGGAAATAACTGTTTTTAGATTCTCCACAGAAAGAGTTGCTAAACTGCTGCATACACATACAGGGTAACTCTGTAGGTAGAATTTACACAGTGAAGTTCATTCTGTTAGAATGCTTCGTTTTGGATTTAGAGAGAGATGTTTTTCTGAACACCATGTACTCCTATTCATTCAGGAATGTCCAAACGCAGCTCATACAAGAAAAGCATTTGTAACTCGCTGCATACAAACATAGATGCAACTCTCTTAGCTGAATGAACACACAGCAGAGCAGTTTGAATCATACGTTTCTTCTGTGTTTCAGACACATTCTTACGGCTATTTCTTCTAGGAAGGGATTTGGCTGGAAATTGTTTTTAGAATTTCCACAGAAAGAGTTGTTAAACTGCTGCATAAGCACATCAGTGTAACTCTGTTACTTGAATTCACAAAATGAAGTTCAAACTGTTAGAATGCTCCGTTTAAGTTTTAGAGTGAGATGTTTCCCTGAACACACTATACTCCCATTCATTCAGAAATGTCAAAATGCAGTTCATAGAAGAAAATGGTTTTTCACTAGCTGGATACAAACATAGGTGCAACTCTCTTAGCTGAAAGAACAAACAGCAGAGCAGGTTGAATAATATGTTTCTTCTGTATTTCAGACGCATTCTTATTGCTGTTTCTTCTAGGCAGGGATTTGGCTGGAAATAACTGTTTTTAGATTCTCTACAGAAAGAATTGCTAAAGTGCTGCATACACACATCAGTATATCTCTGTAATTTGAATTCACACAGTGATGTTAATGCGGTTAGAACCCCTCATTTTTTTTTTTTTACAGCGAGATGTTTCTCTGAACACCATATACTCCCATTCATTCAGGAATGTCCAAATGCAGCTCACAGAAGAAAAGCGTTTGTAACTCGCTGCATACAAACATAGATGCGACTCTCTTAGCTGAGTGAACCCACAGCAGAGCAGTTTGAATTATACGTTTCTTCTGTGCTTCAGACTCATTGAAACTGCTACTTCTTCTATCCATGGATTTGGCTGGAAATAACTGTTTTTAGATTCTCTACAGAAAAAATTGCTAAACTGCTGCATACACACATCAGTGTAACTCTGTAAGTTGAATTCACACAATGAACTTCATTCGTTTAGAAAGTTCGGTTTTTTTTTAGAGCTGGATGTTTCTCTGTACACCATATACTCCCATTCATTCAGGAATGTCCAAATGCAGCTCATAGAAGAAAAGCGTTTCTCACTCTCTGTATACAAACATAGATGTAACTCTCTTAGTTGAAAGAAAACACTGCAGAGCAGTTTGAGTCGTACGTTTCTTCTGTGTTTCAGGCTCATTCCTATTGCTGTTTCTTCTACACAGGGAAGTAGCTGGAAATCACTGTTTTTAGATTCTACACCGAAAGAGCTGTTAAACTGCTGAATACATAAATCAGTGTAACTCTGTAAGTTGAATTCACACAGTGAAGTTCATTCTGTTAGAACACTCAATTTTTTCTTAGAGTGAGATAAATCTTGTACACCATATACTCCCATTCATTCAGGAATGTCCAAACTCAGCTCATAGAAGAAAATCTTTTGTAACTCGCTGCATACAAATATAGATTCATCTCCCTTTTCTGAATGAACAGACAGCAGAGCAGTTTGAATCATACCATTCTTCCGTGTTTCACATGCATTTTTACTGCTATTTCTTCTAGGCGGGGATTTGGCAGGAAATAACTGTTTTTAGATTCTCCATAGAAACAGTTGATAAACTGCTGCATACATGCATCAGTGTAACACTGTAAGTTGAATTCACACCGTGCAGTTCATTCAGTTAGAATGCTCAATTTTGATTTTAGAGCGAGATTTTTTTTGAACAGTATATACTCCCATTCATTCATGAAAGTCAAAACGCAGCTCACAGAAGAAAAGTGTTTTTGACTCGATACATAACAACATAGATGCAACTCTCTTAGCTGAAAGAAAATGCAGCAGAGCTGTTTGAATCATACGTTTCTTCTGTGTTTCAGACGCATTCTTACTCCTGTTTCTTCTAGGCAGGAATTTGGCTGGAAAAAACAGTTTTTAGATTCTCCACAGAAAGAGTTGCTAAACTGCTGCATACACACATCAGTGTAGCATTCTATGTTGAATTCACACAGTGACATTCACTCTGGTAGAATGCTCCGTTTTGTTTTTAGAGCGATATATTTCTCTGAACACCATATACTCCCATTCATTCAGGAATGTCCATATGCAGCTCATAGAAGAAAAGCGATTGTAACTCGCTGCATACAAAAGCAGATGCAACTTTCTTAGCTGAATGAACACACAGCAGAGCAGTTTGAATCATACGTTTCTTCTCTGTTTCAGACCCATTCTTACAGCTATTTCTTCTAGGCCGGGATTTGGCTGTAAATAACTGGTGTTTAGATTCTCCATAGAAAGAGTTGCTAAACTGCTGCATACACTTATCAGTGTAACTCTGTAGGTTGAATTCACACAGGGAAGTTGATTTGGTTAGAACCCTGCATTTTTTTTTTTTAGAGCGAGATGTTTCTCTGTACACCATATACTCCCATTCATTCAGGAAGTTCCTAACGCAGCTAATGGAAGACAAGCATTTGTAACTCGCTGCCTACAAACATAGATGCAAATCCCTTAGCTGAACGAACAGACAGCAGAGCAGTTTGAATCATATGTTTCTTCTGTGCTTCAGACACATTGTTACTGCTATTTCTTCTATCTTGGGATTTGGCTGGAAATAACTGTTTTTAGATTCTCCACAAAAAGAGTTGCTAAACTGCTGCATACACACTTCAGTGTAACTCTGTAAGTTGAATTCACATAGTGAAGTTCATTCGGTTAGAATGCTCCATTTGTTTTTCAGAACGAGATATTTCTCTGAACACCATATACTCCCATTCATTCAGAAATGTCCAAACGCAGCTCATAGAAGAAAAGAGTTTGTCACTTGCTGCATACAAATATAGATGCCACTCTCTTAGCTGAATGAACACAGAGCAGAGCAGTTTGAATCATACATTTCTTCTCTGTTTCAGACACATTCTTACAGCTATTTCTTCTAGATGGGAAAGTGGCTGGAAATAACTGGTTTTTAAATTCTCCACAGAAAGAGTTGCTAAACTGCTGCATACACACATCCGTGTAACTCTGTATGTTGAATTTACACACTGAAGTTCATTCTGTTAGAATACTTTGTTTTGAGTTAAGAGAGAGATACTTTTCTGAACACCATGTACTCCCATTCATTCAGGAATGTCCAAGTGCAGCTCATAGAAGAAAACCGTTGGTAACTCGCTGCATACAAACATAGATGCAACTCCCTTTGCTGAACGAAAACACAGCAGAGCAGTTTGAATCAGACGTTTCTTCTGTGTTTCTGATGCATTCTTACTGCTATTTCTTCAAGGTCTGGTTTGGCTGGAAATAATTGTTGTTAGATTCTCCACAGAAAGAGTTGCTAAACTGCTACATACACTTATCAGTGCAACTCTGTACATTGAATCCACACAGTAAAGTTCATTCGGTTAGAACGCTCCATTTTGGTTTTAGGGCGAGATGTTTCTCTGAACACCATATACTCCCATTCATTCAGGAATGTCCAAATGCAGCTTATAGAAGAAAAGAATTTGTAACTCGCTGCAAACAAACATAGATCCAACTCTCTTAGGTGAAAGAACACAAAACAGAGCAGTTTTAATCATATATTTCTTCTCTGTTTCAGACGTATTCTTACTGCTATTTCTTATAGGTGTAGTTTTGGATGAAATTAACTTGTTTTAGATTCTCCACAGAAAGAGTTGCTAAACTGCTGTGCACACAGTTCAGTGTAACTCTGGAAGTTGAATTTACACGGAGAAGTTCCTTCTGTTAGAATGCTCCGTTTTGCTTTTAGAGCCTGATGTTTCTCTGAACACCATATACTCCCATTCATTCAGGAATGTCCAAATGCTGCTCATAGAAGAAAAGCGTTTGTCAATCACTGCATACATACTTAGGTGCCACTCTCTTAGCTGAACGAGCACACAGTACAGCAGTTTGAATCATACATTTCTTCTGTGTTTCAGACCAATTCTTACAGCTATTTTTTCCAGGCGAGGATTTGGCTGGAAATAACTGGTTTTTAGATTGTCCACAGAAAGAGTTGCTAATCTGCTGCATAGACACATCGGTGTAACTCTGTACATTGAATTTACACAGGAAAGTTTGTACTGTTAGAATGCTTCATTTTGGTTTTAGAGACAGACGTTTCTCTGAACACCATGTACGCCCATTCATTCAGGAATGTAAAAACGCAGCTCATGGAAGAATAGCATTTGTAACTCGGTGCATAAAAACATAGATGCAACTCTCTTAGCTGAACGAACACACAGCAGAGCAATTTGTATCATACGTTTCTTTTGGGTTTCAGATGCATTCTTACTTCTATTTTTTTCTAGGTTGGGACTTGATTGGAATTAACTGTTTTCAGATTCTCCACAGAAAGATTTGCTAAACTTCTAGATACATTCATCAGTGTAACTCTGTAAGATGAATTCAAACAATGACATTCATTCGGTTAGAATACTCCATTTTTTTTAGAGCCAGATGTTTCTCTGTACACCATGTGCTGCCATTCATTCAGGAATGTCCAAACACAGCTCATAGAAGAAAACGTTTTTCACTCGCTGCATACATACATAGATGCAACTCTCTTAGCTGAAAGAACAGACAGCAGAGAAGTTTGAGTCATACGTTTCTTCTGTGTTTCAGAGGCATTCTTACTGCTATTTCTTCTAGGTGGTGATTTGGTTGGAAATTGTTTTTAGATTCTCCAAAGAAAGAGTTGCTAAACTGATGCATACACATATCTGTGTAACTCTGTAAGTTGAATTCACACAGTGAAGTTCATTTGGTTAGAATGCTCCGTTTTGGTTTCAGAGTGAGATGTTTCTCTGAACACCGTATACCCCCATTCATTCAGGAATGTCCAAATGCAGCTCACAGAAGAAAAACCTTTCTAACTCGCTGCCTACAAACATATATGCAACTATCTTAAGTGAAAGAACACACAGCAGAGCAGTTTGAATCATACATTTCTTCTCTGTATCAGACGCATTCTTACTGCTATTTCTTCTAGGTGGGGATTTGGATGAAAATAACTGTTTTTAGATTCTCCACAGAAAGAGTTGCTAAACTTCTACATACACAAGTCAGTGTAATTCTGTAAGTTGAATTCACACAGTGAAGTTCATTCTGCTAGAACGCTCCGTTTTGGTTTTAGAGCAAGATGTTTCTCTCAACCCCATATACTCCCATTCATTTAGGAATGTCCAAATGCAGCTCATAGAAGAATAGCGTTTGTCAGTCGCTGCATACAATCATAGATGCCACTCAATTAAGTGAACAAACACACAGCAGAGCAGTTTGAATCATACGTTTCTTCTGTGTTTCAGATGCATTCTTAGTGCTGTTTCTTCTAGGCGGAGATTTGGCTGGAAATAACTGTTTTTAGATTCTCCACAGAAAGAGTTGCTAAACTGCTGGATACACACATCGGTGTTACTCTGTTAGTTGAATTCACACAGTGAAGTTCATTTGTTTAGAACACTCCGTTTTTTTTTTTTTTGGAGCCCGATGTTTGTATGTACACCATATGCTCCCATTCATTCAGGAATGTCCAAACGCAGGTCACAGAAGAAAAAGGTTTGTAACTCGCTGCATAAAAACATAGATGCCATTCTCTCAGATGAAAGAAAACACAGCAGAGCAGTTTGAATCATACGTTTCTTCTGTGTTTCAGATGAACACTTACTGCTATTTCTTCGAGGCATGGATTTGGCTGGAAATAACTGTTTTTAAATTCTCCACAGAAAGAGTTGCTAAACTGCTACATACACTCATCAATGTAACTCTGTAAGCTGAATTCACACAGTGAAGTTCATTCTGTTAGAATGCTTCATTTTGGTTTTAGAGCGAGATGTTTCTCTGAACACCATATACTTTCATTCATTCAGGAATGTTCTATCGCAGGTCACAGAAGAAAAGCGTTTGTAACTCGCTGCATACAAACATGGATGCAACTGTCTTAGCTGAACGAACACACAGCACAGCAGTTTGAATCATACGTTTCTTCTGTGTTTCAGAGTCATTCTTACTGTTATTTCTTCTAGGTGGGGCTTTGGCTGGAAATATCTGTTTTTAGGTTCTATACAGAAAGAGTTACTAAACTGCTGCATACACACATCAGTGTAACTCTGTAAGTTGAATTCACACAGTGAAGTTCATTCGGTTAGAATGCTCTATTCTTTTTTTAGAGCAAGATATTTCTCTGAACACCATATACTCCCATTTATTCAGGAATGTCCAAATTCAGTTCATAGAAGAAAAGCGTTTGTAACTTCCTCCACATAAATATAGATGCAACTATCTTAGCTGAACTAATGCACAGCAGAGCAGTTTGAATCATAAGTTTCTTCTGTGTTTCAGATGCATTCTCACTGCTATTTCTTCTAAGCGGGGATTTGGCTGGAAATAACTGTTTTTAGATTCTTCATAGAAAGAGTTGCTAAACTGTTGCATACACCCATGAGTGTAGCACTGTATGTTGAATTCACACAATGAAGTTCATTTGGTTAAAACGCTCTGTTTTTTTTTTTTTAACGAGATGTTTCTCTGTACAACATATACTCCCATTCATTCAGGAATTTCCAAACGCAGCTCTTAGAAGCAAAGCGTTTGTAACTCGCTGCATACAAACATAGATACAACCCTCTTAGGTGAACGAAAGCACAGCAGAGCAGTTTGAATCATACATTTCTTCTGTGCTTCAGACGCATTGTTATTGCTATTTCTTCTATCTGGGATATGGCTGGAAATAACTGTTTTTAGATTCTCCACAGAAAGGGTTGGTATACTGTTACATACACTCATCAGTGTATCACTCTAAGTTGAATTCACACAGTGAAGTTCATTCTGTGAGAATGCTCCATTTTTTTTTAGAGCCAGATGTTTCTCTCTACACCATATGCTCCCATTCATTCAGGAATGTCCAAACGCAGCTCATAGAAGAAAAGCGTTTTTCACTCACTGCATACAAACATAGATGCAACTCTCTTATCTGAACGAACAGAGAGCAGAGCAGTTTGTATCACAAGTTTCATCTGTGTTTCAGGAGCATTCTTTCTGGTATTTCTTCTAGGCACGGATTTGGCAGGAAATAACTGTTTTTTGATTCATCACAGAAAGAGTTGCTAAACTGCTTCATACACTCATCAGTGTTACTCTGTAAGTTGAGTTCACACAGTAAAGTTCATTTGGTTAAAACGCTCCATTTTTTTTTTTTTAGCGAGATGTTTCTCTGTACACCATATACTCCTTTTCATTCAGGAATTTCCAAACACAGCTCATAGAAGAAAAGCGTTTGTAACTCGCTGCATACAAACATAGATGCAACTCTCTTAGTTGAATGAACATATAAGAGAGCAGTTTGAATCATACGTTTCTTCTGTGTTTCAGATGCATTCTTACTGCTAATTCTTCTATGCGGGGATTTGGTTGGAGATTGTTTTTAGACTCTCCACAGAAAGACTTGCTAAACTGCTGCATACACACATTTGTGTAACTCTGTAAGTTGAATTCACACAGTGAAGTTAATTCAGTTAGAATGCTCCGTTTTGGTTTTAGGGCGAGATGTTTCTCTGAACACCATATAACCCCTTTCATTCAGGAATGTCCTAATGCAGCTTCTAGAAGAAAAGAATTTGTAACTCGTTTCATACAAACATAGATGCAATTCTCTTAATTGAACGAACACACAAGAGAGCAGTTTGAATCATACGTTTCTTCTGTGTTTCAGAGGCATTTTTACTGCTATTTCTTATAGATGGTTATTTGGCTGGAAATAACTGTGTTTAGATTCTCCAGAGAAAGAGTTGCTAAACTGCTACATACACTCATCAGTGTAGCTCTGTAAGTTTAATCCACACAGTGCAGTTCATTCGGTTAGAACGCTCCATTTTGGTTTTAGGGCGAGATGTTTCTCTGAACACCATATACTCCCATTCATTCAGGAATGTCCAAACGCAGCTCACAGAAGAAAGGCGTTTGTAACTTACTGCAAACAAAGATAGATGCCACTCGCTTAGCTGAACGAACATACAGCAGAGGAGTTTCAATAATATGTTCCCTCTGTGTTTCAGTCGCGTTCTTACTGCTATTTCTTCAAAGCGGGAATTTGGCTGGAAATAACTGTCATGAGTTTCGCTGCCGAAAGAGTTGCTAAACTGCTGCATACACACATCAGTGTAACTCTGTAAGTTGAACTCACACAGTGAAGTTCATTCTGTTAGATTCTCCGTTTTGGTTTTAGAGTGAGATGTTTCTCTGAAGACCATATACCCCATTCACTCTGGCATATCCAAACGCAGCTCAAAGAAGAAAAGTGTTTGCAACTCAATGCACACAAACATAGATGCAACTCACTTAGCTGAATGAACAAACAGCAGAGCAGTTTGAGATATAGGTTTCTTCTGTGTTTCAGACGCATGTTTACTGGTATTTCTTCTCAGTGGGGATTTGATTAGAAATAACTGTTTTGAGATTGTCCACAGAAAGAATTGCTAAACTGCTGCATACAAACATCAGTGTAACATGTAAGTTCAATTCACACAGTGATGTTCATTATGTTAGAATGCTCCATTTTGGTTTTAGAGCCAGATATTTCTCTGTACACCGTATGCTCCCATTCATTCAGGAATTTCCAAACGCAGCTCATAGAAGAAAAGCGTTTTTCACTCGTTGCAAACAAACATAGATGCAACTCCCTTAGCTGAGTGAACACACAGCAGAGCAGTTTGAATAATACGTTTCATCTGTCTTTCAGTCGCTTTTTTACTGCCATTTCTTCTAAGCGGGGATTGGGCTGGAAATAACTGTCTCAAGATTCTACATAGAAAGAGTTGCTAAACTGCTGAATACACCACTTAGTGTAGCTCTGTAAGTTGAATTGACAGAGTGAAGTTCGTTCTGTTAGAATGCTCCGTTTTGGTTTTAGAGCGTGATGTTTCTCTGAACACCATATACTCCCATTCATTCAGGAATATTCAAACACAGCTCATAGAAGAAAAGTGTTTGTACCACACTGCATATAAACATAGATGCAACTCTCTTAGCTGAACGAACACACAGCAGAGAAGTTTGAATAATACGTTCCATCTGTCTTTCAGTTGCATTCTTACTGACATTTCTTCTAAGAGGGGATTGGGCTGGAAAAAACTGTCTCGAGATTCTCCACAGAAAGAGTTGCTAAACTGCTGAATACACCCCTCAGTGTAACTCTGTAAGTTGAATTCACAGAGTGAAGTTTATTCTGTTAGAAAGCTTCATTTTGGTTTTAGAGCGAGATGTTTCTCCTAACACCATATACTCCCATTCATTCAGGAATATCCAAACGCAGCTCATAGAAGAAGAGCATTTGTACCTCGCTGCATACAATCATAGATGCAACTCTCTTAGCTGAACGAACACACAGCAGAGCAGTTTGAATAATACGTTTCTTCTGTGTTTCAGAGGCATTCTTACTGCTATTTCTTCTAAGCTGTGATTTGGCTGAAAATAACTGTTTTGAGATTCTCCACAGAATGAGTTGCTAAAGTGCTGCATACACACATCAATGTAACTCTCTATGTTGAATTCACACAGTGAAGTTTGTTCTGTTAGAATGTTCCATTTAGGTTTTAGAGTGAGATGTTTCTCTGAGCACCATATACTCCCATTCATTCAGGAATGTCCAAACACAGCTCATAGAAGAAAAGCGTTTGTCACTTGCTGCATACAAACATAGATGCCACTCTCTTAGCTCAACGAACACACAGCAGAGCAGTTTGAATCATACATTTCTTCTCTGTTTCAGATACATTCTTACAGCTATTTCTTCTAGACAGGGAAGTGGCTGGAAATAACTGGTTTTGAAATTCTCCACAGAAAGAGTTGCTAAACTGCTGCATACACACATCCGTGTAACTCTGTATGATGAATCTACACACTGAAGTTCTTTCTGTTAGAATGCTTTGTTTTGAGTTAAGAGAGAGATACTTTTCTGAACACCCTGTACTCCCATTCATTCAGGAATGTCCAAGCGCAGCTCACAGAAGAAAACCGTTGGTAACTTGCTGCATACAAACATAGATGCAACTCCCTTAGCTGAACGAAAACACAGCAGAACAGTTTGAATCAGATGTTTCTTCTGTGTTTCACATTCTTACTGCTATTTCTTCTTGGAGGGGATTTGGTTGGAAATTGTTTTTAGATTCTCCACAGAAACAGTTGCTAAACTAATGAATACACACATCTGTGTAACTCTGTAAGTTGAATTCACACAGTGAAGTTCATTCGGTTAGAATGCTCCATTTCGGTTTTAGAACGAGATGTTTCTCTGAACACCATATACCCCCATTCATTCAGGAATGTCCAAATGCAGCTTATAGAAGAAAAGAATTTGTAACTCGCTGCATACAAACATAGATGCAACTCTCTTAGGTGAAAGAACACAAAACAGAGCAGTTTCAATCATATATTTCTTCTGTGTTTCAGACGTTTTCTTACTGCTATTTCTTATAGGCGGAGATTTGGATGAAATTAACTTGTTTTAGATTCTCCACAAAAAGAGTTGCTAAACTGCTGTGCACACACTTCAGTGTAACTCTGAAAGTTGAATTTACACGGAGAAGTTTCTTCTGTTAGAACGCTCCATTTTGCTTTTAGAGCGAGATGTTTCTCTGAACACCATATACTCCCATTCATTCAGGAATGTCCAAATGCTGCTCATAGAAGAAAAGCGTTTGTCAATCGCTGCATACATACTTAGATGCCACTCTCTTAGCTGAACAAGCACACAGCACAGCAGTTTTAATCATACGTTTCTTCTGTGTTTCAGACCCATTCTTACAGCTATTTATCCAGGAGGGATTTGGATGGAAATAACTGGTTTTTAAAAGAGTTGCTAATCTGCTGCATAGACACATCCGTGTAACTCTGTACATTGAATTTACACAGGAAAGTTCGTTCTGTTAGAATGCTTCGTTTTGGTTTTAGAGAGAGATGTTTCTCTGAACACCATGTACTCCCATTCATTCAGGAATGTCCAAAAGCAGTTCATGGAAGAAAAGCATTTGTAATTCGCTGCGTAAAAACGTAGATGCAACTCTCTTAGCTGAACGGACACACAGCAGAGTAATTTGTATCATACGTTTCTTTTGGGTTTCAGATGCATTCTTACTTCTATTTTTTCTAGGTGGGGATTCGGTTGGAATTAACTGTTTTCAGATTCTCCACAGAAAGGTTTGCTAAACTTCTACATACACTCATCAGTGTAACTCTGTAAGATGAATTCAAACAGTGACGTTCATTCGGTTAGAATAGTCCATTTTTTTTTAGAGCCAGATGTTTCTCTGTACACCATATGCTCCCATTCATTCAGGAATGTCCAAACACAGCTCATAGAAGAAAAGCATTTGTAACTCGCTGCATACAAACATAGATGCAACTCTCTTAGCTGAACGTACAGAGAGCAGAGCAGTTTATATCATAGGTTTCATCTGTGTTTCAGGCACATTCTTACTGGTATTTCTTCTAGGCAGGGATTTGGTAGGAAATAACTGGTTTTGATTCATCACAGAAAGAGATACTAAACTGCTGCATACACACATCAGTGTAACTCTGTACTTTGAACTCACAAAGTGAACTTCATTCTGTTAGAATGCTCCGTTTTGATTTTAGAGCGAGCTGTTTCTCTGAACACCATATACTCCCATTCATTCACGAATGTCCAAACGCCACTCATAGAAGAAAAGTGTTTTTCACTCGCTGCATACAAACATAGATGCAACTCTCTTAGCTGAAAGAACACACAGCAGAGCAGTTCGAACAATTCTTTTCTTCTGTGTTTCAGACGCATTCTTACTGCTGTTTCTTCTAGGCAGGGGTTTGGCTGGAAATAAGTGTTTTAGGATTCTCCACGGAAAGAGTTGCTAAACTACTGCATATATACATCAGTGTATCTCTGTAAGTTGAATTCACATAGTGAAGTTCATTCAGTTAGAACGCTCCGTATTGATTTTGGAGCGAGATGTTTCTCTGAACACCATGTACTCCCTTTCATTCAGGAATGTCCAAATGCAGCTCACAGAAAAAATGCGTTTGAAACTCACTGCATACAAACATAGATGCAACTCTCTTAGTTGAACGAACAGACAGCAGAACACTTTGAATGATACGTTTCTTCTATATTTCAGATGCATTCTTTCTGCTATTTCTTCTAGGTTAGGATTTGGCTGGAAATAACTGTTTTTAGATTCTCCACAGAAAGAGATGCTAAACTGCTACATACACTCATCAGTGTAACTCTGTAACTTGAATTCACACAGTGAAGTTCATTCTGTTAGAGTGCTCCATTTTGGTTTCAGAGAGAGATGTTTCTCTGAACACCATGTACTCCCATTCCTTCAGGAATGTCCAAAAGCAGCTCATAGAAGAAAATCTTTTGTAACTCACTGCACACAAACATAGATGCAACTCTGTTAGCTGAAAGAAAACACAGCAGAGCAGCTTGAATCATACGTTTCTTCTGTGTGTCAGACACATTCCTACTGCTTTTTCTTCTGGGTGCTGATTTGGCTAGAAATAACTTTTTAGATCCTCCACAGAAACCGTTGCTAAACTGTTGCATACACACATCTGTGTAACTCTGTACATTGAATTTGAACAAGGAAGTTCATTCTGATAGAATGCTTTGTTTTGATTTTACAGAGAGATATTTCTCTGAACACCATGTACTCTCATTCATTCAGGAATATCCAAATGCAGCTCACAGAAGAAAAGGGTTTCTAACTCGCTGCATACAAACATAGATGCAACTCTCTTAGCTTAACGAAAACACAGCAGAGTAGTTTAAATCATACATTTCTTCTGTGTTTCAGACGCATACTTACTGCTATTTCTTCTATGAGGGGATTTGGCTCGAAATTGTTTTTAGATTCTCCACAGAAAGAGTTGCTAAACAGCTGCATACACACACCAGTGTAACACTGTAAGTTGAAATCACACAGTGAGGTTCATTCAGTTAGAACTCTGCCTTTTGATTTTAGAGCGAGATGTTTCTCTGAACACTATACACTCCCATTCATTAAGGAATGTCCAAATGCAGCTCATAGAAGAAAAGCATTTGTAACTCGCTGCATACAAACAGAGATGCAACTCTCTTAGGTGAACAAAAACTCAGCAGAGCAGTTTGAATCATACGTTTCATATGTGTTTCAGATGCCTTCTTACTGCTATTTTTTCTATGTAGGTATTTGGCTGTAAATAACTGTTTTTAGATTCTCCACATAAAGAGTTGCTAAACTGCTCCATACACACAACCATGTAATTCTGTAAGTTGAATTCAGACGGTGAAGTTTGTTCAGTAAGAATGCTCCATTTTGGTTTTGGAGCGAGATGTTTCTCTGAACACCATATCCTTCGATTCATTCAGGAATGTCCAAACGCAGCTCATATAAGAAAAGCAGTTTTCACTCGCTGCATAGAAACATAGATGCAACTCTCTTAGCTGAAAGAACGCACAGCAGAGCAGCTTGAATCATACGTTTCTTCTGTGTGTCAGACGCATTCCTACTGCTATTTCTTCTAGGCAGGGATTTTTCTGGATATAACTGATTTTAGATTCTCCACAGAAATGGTTGCTAAACTGCTGCATACACACATCTGTGTAACTCTGTATGATGAATTTGCACAGGGAAGTTCATTCTGATAAAATGCTTCATTTTGGTTTTAGAGAGAGATATATTTCTGAATACCATTTACTCCCATTCATTGAGGAATGTCCAAATGGAGCTCACAGAAAAAAAGCGTTTCTAACTCGCTGCATACAAACATAGATGCAACTCTCTTGGCTGAACGAACACGCAGCAGAGTAGTTTAAATCATGTGTTTCTTCTGAGTTTCAGATGCATACTTACTGTTATTTCTTCTAGGAGAGGATTTGACTCGAAATTGTTTTTAGATTCTCGACAGCAAGAGTTGCTAAACAGCTGCATATACATATCAGTGTAATTCTGTAAGTTGAATTCACACAGTGAAGTTCATGCAGTCATAACGCTCTGTTTTGGTTTTAGACCGAGATGTTTCTCTGAACACCATATACTCCCATTCTTTCAGGAATGTCCAAACGCAGCTCATAGAAGAAAAGTGTTTTTCACTCACTGCATAGAAATATAGATGCAACTCTCTTAGCTGAACAAACAGACAGCAGAGTAGCTTAAATCATACGTTTTTTCTGTGCTTCAGATACATACTTACTTCTATTTCTTCTAGGCAGGGATTTTTCTCAAAATTCTGTTTAAATTCTCCACAGAAAGAGTTGTAAACTGCTGCATACACACGTCAGTGTAACTCTGTAAGTTTAATTCACACAGTGAGGTTCATTCAGTTAGAATGCTCCGTTTTGGTTTTAGAGTGAGACGTTTCTCTGAACACCATATACTCCCTTTCATTCAGGGATGTCCAAACGCAGTTCACAGAAGAAAAGCATTTGTAACTGGCTGCATACAAAGATTGATGCAACTATCTTAGCTGAACAAACAGACAGCAGAGCAGTTTGAAGCATACGTTTCTTCTGTGTTTCAGATGCATTCTTACTGCTATTTCTTCTAGGTGGGGATTTGGCGGGAAATAATTATTTTTATATTCTCCAGAGAAAGAGTTGCTAAACTGCTACATACACTAATCAGTGTAACTTTGTAAGCTGAATTCACACAGTGAAGTTCATTCAGTCATAACGCTTTGTTTTGTTTTTAGAGCGAGATGTTTCTTTGAACACCATGTACACCCATGCATTCAGGAATGTCCAAACGCAGCTCATAGAAGAAAAGTGTTTTTCACTCACTGCATAGAAACTTAGATGCAACTCTCTTAGCTGAATGAATACATAGCAGAGCAGTTTGAATCATACGTTTCTTCTGTTTTTCAGATACATTCTTACTGCTATTTCTTCTAGGTGAGGATTTGGCTGGAAATATCTGTTTTTAGATTCTCCACAGATAGAGTTGCTAAACTGCTGCTTACACACAAAAGTGTAAATCTGTATGTTGAATTCAAACAGTGAAATTCATTCAGTTAGAATGCTCCCGTTTTTTTTAGAGTGAGAAATTTCTCTGAACACCATATATTCCCGTTCATTCAGGAATGTCCAAACGCAGCTCATAGAAAAAAGCATATGTAACTTGCTCCATACAAACATTGATGCAACTCTCTTAGCTGAACGAACACACAGCAGAGCAATTTGAATCATACGTTTTTTCTGTGTTTCAGACGCATTCTTACTGCTGTTTCTCCTAGGCAGGGAGTTGACTGGAAATAACTATTTTTAGATTCTCCATAGAAAGAATTGCTAAACTGCTGCTTACACACATCAGTGTTACTCTGTAACTTGAATTCACACAGTGAAGTTCATTTGGTTAGAATGCTCTGTTTTTTTTTTTTTCAGAGCGATATATTTCTCTGTACACCATATATTCCCATTAATTCAGGAATGTCCAAAAGCAGCCCATATAAGAAAAGTGTTTGTAACTTGCTGCATACAAACATAGATGCAACTCTCTTAAGAGAAAGAAAACTCAGCAGAGCAGTTAGAATCACACATTTCTTTGTGTTTCATACGCTTTCTTACTGTTATTTCTTCTATGTGGGTATTTGGCTGGAAATAACGGTTTTTACATTATCCACAGAAAGCACTGCTAAACTGCTGCATACCCACATCGGTGTAACTCTGTATGTTGAATTTGCACAGGGAAGTTCATTCTGATAGAATGCTTCATTTTCGTTTTAGAGAGAGATGTTTCTCTGAACACCATGTACACCCATTCATTCAGAAATGTCCAAATCCAGCTCACAGAAGAAAAGCATTTCTAACTCGCTGCATACAAACATAGATGCGATTCTCTTAGCTGAATGAACACACAGCAGAGCAGTTTGGATCATACGTTCCTTCTGTGTTTCTGACGCATTCTTACTGCTATTTCCTCTAGGTGGGGATTTGGCTGAAAAAAACTGTTTTTAGATTCTCCACAGAAAGAGTTGCTAAACTGCTGCATACACATATCAGTGTAATTCTGAAAGGTGAATTCAGACAGTGAAGTTCATTCGGTTAGAACACTCCGTTTTAGTTTTAGACCGAGATGTTTCTCTGAACATCATATACTCCCATTCATTCAGGAATGTCTAATTGCAGCTCATAGAAGAAAAGCGCTTGTATCTCGCTGCATACAAACATAGATGCAACTCTCTTAGGTGAACGAAAACTCAGCAGATCAGTTTGAAACATATGTTTCCTCTGTGTTTCAGACGGATAATTACTTCTATTTATTCTAGGTGTGGATTTGGCTTGAAATTGTTTTTGGATCTTCCACAGAAATAGTTGTTAACTGCTGCATACACACATCATTGTAACTCTGTAACTAGAATTCACAAAGTGAAGTTCGTTCAGTTAGAACGCTCCGTTTTGGTTTTAGAGCGAAATGTTTCTCTGAACCCCATATACCCCCATTCATTCAGGAATGTCCAAACACAGCTCATAGAAGAAAAGCGTTTGTAACTCGCTGCATACAAACATAGATGCAACTCTCTTAGGTGAATGAAAACTCAGCAGAGCAGTTTGAATCATACACTTCTTTGTGTTTCAGATGCCTGCTTACTGCTATTTCTTCTATGTGGGAATTTGGCTGGAAATAACCTTTTTTAGATTTTCCACAGAAAGAGTTGCTAAACTGCTCCATACACACATCCATGTAAGTCTGTAAGTTGAATTGACACGGTGAATTTCATTCAGTTAGAATGCTCCGTTTTGGTTTTAGAGTGAGATATTTCTCTGAACACCATATCTTTCCATTCATTCAGGAATGGGCAAATGCAGCTCATATAAGAAAAGCGTTTTTCACTCGCTGCATACAAATATAGATGCAACTCTCTTAGCTGAAAGAACACACAGCAGAGCAGTTTGAATCCTATGTTTCTTCTGTGTTTCAGAAACATTCTTACAGTTATTTCTTCTATGTAGGGATTTGGCTGGAAATAACTGTTTTTAGATTCTCCACATAAAGAGTTGCTAAAGTGCTGCATGCACACATCAGTTTAACTCTGTAAGTTGAATTCACACAGTGAAGTTCATTCGGTTTGAACACTTTCTTTTTTTTGGAGCGAGATGTTTCTCTGAACACCATATGCTCCCATTCATTCAGGAATGTCCAAACGCAGCTCATAGAAGAAAATCTTTTTTAACTTGCTGCACACAAACATTGATGCAACTCTCTTAGCTGAACGAACACACAGCAGAGCGGTTTGAATCATCTGTTTCTTCTGTGTTTCAGACGCATTCTTACTGCTATTTCTCCTAGGCGGGGATTTGGCTGGCAAAAACTGTTTTTACATTCTCCATAGAAAGAGCTGCTAAACTGCTGCATACACACATCTGTGTAACTCTGTAAATTGAATTCACACAGTGAAGTTCATTTGGTTAGAACGCTCCGTTTTTGTTTTTGTTTTTGTTTTTGTTTTGAGCGATCATTTTCTCTGTACACCATATACTCTCATTGATTCAGGAATGTCCAAACGCAGCTCACAGAAGAAAAGCATTTGTAACTCCCTGCATACAAACATAGATGCAACTCTCTTAGATGAATGAACCCACAGCAGAGCAATTTGAATAACACGTTTCCTCTGTGCTTCAGACACATTGTTACTGCTATTTCTTCTATATGGGGATTTGGCTGGAAATAACTGTTTTTAGATTCTCCACAGAAAGAGTTGCTAAACTTCTGTATACACAAGTCAGTGTAACTCTGTAAGTTGCATTCACACAGTGAAGTTCATTCGATTAGAACACCCCGTTTTTGTTTTAGACCGAGATGTTTCTCTGAACACCATATACTCCCATTCATTCAGGAATGTCCAAATGCAGCTCATAGAAGAAAAGCGTTTGTAACTCGCTGCATACAAACTTAGATGCAACTCTCTTAGGAGAACGAAACCACAGCAGAGCAGTTTTAATCATACGTTTCTTTGTGTTTCAGACAACTTCTTACTGCTATTTCTTCTATGTGGGTGTTTGGCTGGAAATAACTGTTTCAGATTCTGCACAGAAAGGGTTGCTAGACTGCTGCATACACACAGCCATGTAACTCTGTACATTGAACTTGCACAGTGAAGTTCATTTGGTTAGAATGCTCTGTTTTGGTTTTAGAGCGAGACGTTTCTCTGAACACTGTATATGCCCATTCATACAGGAATGTCCAAACCCAGCTCATAGAAGAAAAGCGATTGTAACTTGCTGCATACAAACATAGATGCAACTCTCTAAGCTGAACGAACACACAGCAGAGCAGTTTGAATCATACGTTTCTTCTGTGTTTCAGACGCATATTACTGCTATTTTTTCTAGGTGGGGATTTGGCCCGAAATTGTTTTTAGATTCTCCACAGAAAGAGTTGTTAACTGCTGCATACACACATCAGTGTAACTCTGTAACTAGAATTCACACAGTGAAGTTCACTTGGTTACAACGCTCCGTTTTGGTTTTAGAGCAAGATGTTTCTCTGAACACCATATACTCCCATTCATACAGGAATGTCCAAACGCAGCTCATAGAAGAAAAGCGTTTGTAACTCGCTGCATACAAACATAGATGCAACTCTCTTAGGTGAATGAAAACTCAGCAGAGCAGTTTGAATCATACTTTTCTTTGTGTTTCAGATGCCTTCTTACTGCTGTTTCTTCTATGTGGGTATTTCTGTGGAAATAACTGTTTTTAGATTCTCCACAGAAAGAGTTGCTAAACTGCTCCATACACACATCTGTGTAACTCTGTACGTTGAATTCACACGGTGAGGTTCATTCAGTTAGAATGTTCCGTTTTGGTTTTAGAACGAGATGTTTCTCTGAACACCATATCCTCCCATTCATTCAGGAATGACCAAACGCAGCTCATATAAGAAAAACGTTTTTCACTCTCCACATACAAGCATAGATGCAACTCTCTTAGCTGAAAGAAAACACAGCAGAACAGTTTGAATCACATGTTTCTTCTGTGTTTCAGACCCATTCTTACGGCTATTTCTTCTAGGTAGGGATTTGCCTGGAAATAACTGATTTTAGATTCTCCACAGAAAGAGTTGCTAAAGTGCTGCATACACAGATCAGTGTAAATCTATAAGTTGAATTCACACAGTGAAGTTCATTTGGTTAGAACGCTTCCTTTTTTTTTGGAGCGAGATGTTTCTCTGAAAACCATATGCTCCCATTCATTCAGGAATGTCCAAACGCAGCTCATAGAAGAAAATCGGTTGTAACTCGCTGCACACAAACATAGATGCAACTCTCTTAGCTGAACGAACTCACAGCAGAGCAGCTTAAATTTTACGTTTCTTCTGTGTGTCAGAGGCATTCCTACTACTATTTCTTCTTGGCGAGGATTTGTCTTGAAATAACTGTTTTTAGATTCTCCACAGAAACCGTTGCTAAACTGCTGCATACACACATCCATGTAACTCTGTATGTTGAATTTGCACAGGGAAGTTCATTCTGATAGAATGCTTCATTTTGGTGTTAGAGAGAGATGTTTCTCTGAACACCATGTACTCCCATTCATTCAGGAATGTCCAAATGCAGCTCATAGAAGAAAAGTGTTTCTAACTTGTTGCATACAAACATAGATGCAACTCTCATAGCTGAATGAACACACAGCAGAGTAGTTTAAATCATGTGTTTCTTCTGTGTTTTAGACCCATACTTACTGCTATTTCTTCTAGGTGGAGATTTGGCTTGAAATTGTTTTTAGATTCTCCACAGAAATAGTTGCTAAACAGCTGCATACACACATCAGTGTAACTTTGTACCCAAATGCAGCTCACAGAAGAATAGCGTTTGTAACTCGCTGCGTACAAAAATATATGGAACGCTCTTAGCTGAATGAAGACACAGCAGAGTAGTTTGAATCACACGTTTCTTCTGTATTTCAGACTCATTCTAAATGCTATTTCTTCTAGCCGAGGACTTGGCTGGAGATAACTGCTTTTAGATTCTCCACAGAAAGAGGTGCTAAATGGCTGCATACACACATCTGTTTAACTCTGTATGTTGAATTCACTCAGTGAATTTCATTCTGTTAGAACGCTCCATTTTGGTTTTCGAGCGAGATGTTTCTCTGAACACCATATACTCCTGTTCATTCAGGAATGTCCAAATGCAGCTCATAGAAGAAAAGTGTTTGTAACTCACTGCATACAAGCATAAATGCAACTCTCTTAGCTGAATGAACACACAGCAGAGCCGTTTGAATCATATGTTTCTTCTGCGGGTTTCAGACGCATTCTTACGGCTATTTCTTCTAGGTGGGGATTTGGCTGGAAATAACTGTTTTTAGATTCTCCAAAGAGTTGCTAAACTGCTGCATACACACATCCATGTAGCTCTGTAAGTTGAATTCACACAGTGAAGTTCCTTCTGTTAGAATGCTCCGTTTTGGTTTTAGAGCGAGATGTTTCTCTGAACACCACATACTCTCATTCGTTTCGGAAAGTCCAAATCCAGCTCATAGAAGAAAAGCATTTGTAATTCGCTGCATACAAACATAGATGCACCTTCTTACCAGAATGAAAACAGAGCAGAGCAGTTTGAATCACACGTTTCTTCTGAATTTCAGATGCATTCATACTGCTATTTCTTCTAGGTGATTATTGGGCTGGAAATAACTGTTTGATTCTCCACAGAAAGAGGTGCTAAACTGCTGCATACACACTTCAGTGTAACACTGTAAGTTGAATTCCCACAGTGAATTTCTTTCTGTTAGAATGCTCCATTTTGATTTTAGAGCAAGAAGTTTCTCTGAACACCATATACTCCCGTTCATTCAGGAATGTTCAATCGCAGCTTATAGAAGAAAAGCGTTTGTCACTCGCTGCATACAAACATAGATGCAACTGTCTTAGCTGAACGGACACACAACAGAACACTTTGAATCATACGCTTCTTCTGTATTTCAGACTCATTCTTACTGCTATTTCTTCTAGGCGGGGATTTGGCTGGAAATAGCTGTTTTTAGATTCCTGACAGAAAGGGTTGCTAAACTGCTGCATACACACATCAGTGTAACTCTGTATGTTGAATTCACACAGTGAAGTTCATTCTGTTAGACTGCTCAGTTTTGCTTTTAGAGCGAGATGTTTCTCTGAACACCATATACTCCCATTCATTCTGGAATGTCCAAATGCAGCTCATAGAGGAAAAGCGTTTGGAACTTGCTGCATACAAACATAGATGCAACTCTCTTAGCTGAACGAAGAGACAGCAGAGCAGATTGAATCATACCTTTCTTCTGTGCTTTAAATGCATTCCTACTGCTATCTCTTCTAGGCGGGGATTTGGCAGGAAATAACTGTTTTTAGATTCTCCACAGAAACAGTTGCTAAACTGCTGCATACACACATCAGTGTAACTCTGTAAGGTGAATTCACACAGTGAAGTTCATTCTGTTAGAACACTCCGTTTTTGTATTGAGCGAGATGTTTCTCTGAATACCATATACTCCCATTCATTCAGGAATGTCCAAACGCAGCTCACAGAAGAAAAGTGTTTGTAACTCGATGCATACTTACATAGATTCAACTCCCTTAGCTGAATGAACAGACAGCAGAGCAGTTTGAATCATACGTTTCTTCTGTGTTTCTGATGCATTCTTACTGCTATTTCTTCTAGGTGGGGATTTGTCTTTAAGTAACTGTTTTTACATTCTCCACAGAAAGGGTTGCTAAACTGCTGAATAAACACATCAGTGTAACTGTGTAAGTGGAATTCACCCAGTGAAGTTCATTCTGTTAGAATGCTTCGTGTTGGTTTTAGAGCGAGATGTTTCTCTGAACACCGTATACTCTCAATCATTCAGGATTGTCCAGACGCAGCTCAGAGAAGAAAAGCTTTTGTAACTCGCTGCATACAAACGTAGATGAAACTCCCTTAGCTGAACAAACATACAGCAGAGCAGTTTGAATCATACGTTTCTTCTGTGTTTCAGACGCATTCGTACTGCTATTTCTTCTAGGCGGGGATTTGGCTGGAACTAACTGTTTTTAGATTCTCCACAGAAAGGTTGCTAAACTGCTGCATACACACATCAGTGTAACACTGTAAGTTGAATTCACAACGTGAAGTTCATTCTGTTAGAAGGCTACATTTTGGGTTTAGAGCCAGATGTTTCTCTGAACACCATATACTCCCATTCATTCAGGAATGTCTAAACGCAGCTCATAGAAGACAAGCGTTTGTACCTCGCTGCATACAACCATAGATGCAACTCTCTTAGCTGAACAAACACACAGCAGAGCAGTTTGAATCATATGTTTCTTCTGTGTTTCAGACGCATTCTTACTGCTATTTCTTCTTGGCAGGGATTTGGCTTTAAATAATTGTTTTCAGATTCTCCGCAGAAAGAGTTGCTATGCTGCTGCATACACACATCAGTGTATCTCTGTAAGTTGAATTCACACAGTGAAGTTCATTCTGTTAGAACACTCCGTTTTGGTTTTAGAGCAACATGTTTCTCTGAACCCGTTATACTCATATTCATTCAAGAATGTCCAAACGCAGCTCATAAAAGAAAAACGTTTGAAACTCGCTGCATAATAACATAGATGAAACTCTCTTAGGTCAAGGAACACACAGCAGAGCAGTTTGAAGCATACATTTTTTACATGTTTCAGGTGAATTCTTACTGCTGTTTCTTCTATGTGGGGATTTGGTTGGAAATAACTGTTTTTAGATTCTCCACAGAAAGAATTGCTAAACTTCTGCATTACACTCATCAGTGTAATTCTGTAAGTTGAATTCACACAGTGAAGTTCTTTTGGTTAGAAAGTTCCATTTTGGTTTTAGAGCGAGATGTTTCTCTCAACACCATATACTCCCATTCATTCAGGAATGTCCAAACGCAACTCAAAGAAAAAAAAAGTTTGTAGCTTGCTGCATACAAACATATATGCAACTGTCTTGGCTGAATGAACTCACAACAGAGCAGTTTGAATCATATGTTTCTTCTGTGCTTCAGACGCATTCTTACTGCTATTTCTTGTAGGCGGGGTTTTGGCAGGAAATAACTGTACTTAGATTCTCCACAGAAAGAGTTGCTAAACTCCTTCATATACACATCAGTGTAACACTGTAAGTTGAATTCACTAGTAAAGTTCATTCTATTAGAACGCTCCGTTTTGGTTTTAGAGAGAGATGTTTCTCTGAACACTATATACTCCCATTCATTCAGGAATGTCCAAATGCAGCTCATAGAATAAAAGTGTTTGTAACTCGATGGATACAAACATAGATGCTACTCTCTTAGCTGAAAGAACACACAGCAGAGCAGTTTGAATCATAAGTTTCTTCTGTGTTTCAGATGCATTCTTACTGCTATTCCTTCTAGGTGGGGATTTCGATGGAAATAACTGCTTTTAGATTCTCCACATAAAGATTTGCTAAACTTCAGCATATGCACATCAGTGTATCTCTGTATATTGAATTCACACAATGAAGTTCATTCTGTTAGGCTGCTCCATTTTGGTTTTAGAGTGAGATTTTTCTCTGAACACCATATACTCCCATTCATTCAGGAATGTTCAAACACAGCTCACAGAAGAAAAGTGTTTGCAACTCGCTGCATACTAACATAGATGCAACTCTCTTAGCTGAACAAACACAAAGCACAGCAGTTTGAATCATACGTTTCTTCTGTGTTTCAGACGCATTCTTACTGCTATTTCTTCTAGGCCTGGATTTGGCTGGAAATCACAGTTTTAGATTCTCTACAGAAAGTGTTGCTAAACTGCTGCATACACACATTAGTGTTATTCTGTAAGTTGAACTCACACAGTGAAATTTGTTCGGTTAGAACGCTCCATTTTGGTTTTAGAGCGAGATGTTTCTCTGAACACCATATACTCCTATTCATTCAGGAATGTCCAAACGCTGCTCATAGAAAAAAAGCATTTGTAACTCACTGCATACAAACAATTATGCAACTCTCTTAGCTGAATGAATGCACGGCAGAGCAGTTTGAATCATATGTTTCTTCTGTGTTTCAGACGCATTCTTACTGCTGTTTCTTCTAGGAGGGGATTTGTCTGGAAATAACAGTTTTCAGATTCTCCACAGAAATATTTACTAAACTGCTGCATACACACATCAGTGTAACCCTGTAAGTTGAATTCACATGGTGAAGTTCATTCGGTTAGAACCCTCTGTTTTGGTTTTAGAGCGAGATGTTTCTCTGAACACTATATACTCCCATTCATTCAGGAATGTCCAACTGCAGCTCATAGAAGAAAAGCGTTTGTAACTTGCTACATACAAACGTAGATGCAACTCTCTTCACTGAACGAACACACATCAGAGCAGTTTGAATCATGCGTTGCTTCTGTGTTTCAGACGCATTCTTACTGCTATTACTTCTAGGCAGGGATTTGGCTGGAAATTGTTTTTAGATTCTCCACAGAAAGGGTTGCTAAGCTGCTGCATAAGGTTTTAGAGTGAGATGTTTCTCTCAACACTAGATACTCCCAATCATTCAGGATTGTCCGGACGCAGCTCAAAGAAGAAAAGCGTTTGTAACTCGCTGCATACACACATAGATTCAACTCTCTTAGCTGAACAAACACACAGCAGAGCAGTTTGAATCATACGTTTCTTCTGGATTTCATACTCATTCTTACTGGTATTTCTTCTAGAAAGGGATTTGGCTGTAAATAACTGTTTTATATTCTCCAGAGAAAGAGTTACTAAACTGCTGCATACACACATCAGTGTAACTCTGTAAGATGAATTCACACAGTGATGTTCATTCTGTTAGCAAGCTCCGTTTTGGTTTTAGAGTGAGATGTTTCTCTGAACACCACATACTCCTATTCTTTCAGGAATGTCCAAACGCAGCTCATAGAAGAAAAGGGTTTGTAACTCGCTGCATACAAACATAGATGCAACTCTCTTAGCTGAATGAACACGCAGGAGAGCAGTTTGAATCATACGTTTCTTGTGTCTTTCAGACACATTCTTACTGCTATTTCTTCTTGGTGGGGATTTGGCTTTAAATAATTGTTTTTAGATTCTCCACAGAAAGAGTTGCTATGCTGCTACACCCACACATCAGTGTGTCTCTGTAAGTTGAATTCACAAAGTGAAGTTCATTCGGTTAGAACAATCTGGTTTTTTTTAGAGCGAGATGTTTCTCTGAACACCGTATACTCCCATTCATTCAGGAATGTTGAAACGCAGCTCATAGAAGAAAAGCGTTTGCAACTTGCTGCATACAAACATAGAAGCAACTCTCTTATCTGAATGAATGCATGGCAGAGCAGTTTGAATCAAATGCTTCTTCTGTTTTTCAGGCACATTCTTACTGCTGTTTCTTCTGTTCAGTAATTTGGCTGGAATTAACAATTTTTAGATTCTCCACAGAAAGGGTTGCTAAACTGCTGCATACACACCTCAGTGTAACTCTGTATGTTGAATACACACAGTGAAGTTCATTCGGTTAGAATACCCCGTTTTGGTTTCAGAGCGAGATGTTTCTCTGAACACCATATACTCCCATTCCTTCAGGAATGTCTAAACGCAGCTCATAGAGGAAAAGCATTTGAAACTTGCTGCATACAAACATAGATGCAACACTCTTAGCTGAATTAACAGACAGCAGAGCAGTTTGAATCATACGTTTCTTCAGTGTTTCAAAAGCATTCATACTGCTATTTCTTCTATGTGGAGAGTTGGCTGGAAATTGTTTTTAGATTCTCCACAGAAAGAGTTGCTAAACTGCTGCAGACACACATCAGTGTAACTCTGCAAGTTGAATTCACACAGTGAAGTTCATTCTGTGAGAAAGCTCCGTTTTAGTTTTAGAGTGAGATGTATCTCTGAAAACCATATACTCCCATTCATTGAGGAATGTCCAAATGCAGCTCAAAGAAAAAAAGTGTTTGTAACTCACTGCATACAAACATAGATGCAACTCTCTTAGCTGAATGAACACACAGCAGAGCAGTTTGAATCATACGTTTCTTCTGTGTTTCAGATGCATTCTTACTGCTATTTCTTCTTGGCGAGGATTTGGCTTTAAATAATTGTTATTTAAACAATTGGAGAGCGTTTTCAACTCGCTGCATACAAACATATATGCAACTCTCAGCTGAAGGAAGGCATGGCAGAGCAGTTTGTATCATACGCTTCTTCTGTGTTTCAGACACATTCTTACTGCTATTTCTTCTAGGCAGGGATTTGGCTGGAAATAACTGTTTTTAGATTCTCCACAGAAAGGGATGCTAAACTGCTGCATACACACATCAGTGTAACTCTGTAAGTTGAATTCACACAGTGAAGTTCATTCTGTGAGAAAGCTCCATTTTGATTTTAGAGCGAGATGTTTTTCTGAACACCGTATACCCCCATTCATTCAGGAATGTCTAAACGCAGCTCATAGAGGAAAAGCATTTGGAATTTGCTGCATACAAATATAGATGCAACTCTCTTAGCTGAATTAACAGACAGCAGAGCAGTTTGAATCATACGTTTCTTCTGTGTTTCAAAAGCATTCATACTGCTATTTCTTCTAGGAGGGGATTTGGCTGGAAAATTGTTTTTAGATTCTCCACAGAAAGAGTTGCTAAACTGCTGCATACACACATCAGTGTAACTCTGTAAGTTGAATTCACACAGGGAAGTTCATTCTGTGAGAAAGTTCCATTTTGGTTTTAGAGCGAGATGTTTCTCTGAACACCATATACTCCCATTCCTTGAGGAATGTCCAAACGCAGCTCAAAGAAAAAAAGCGTTTGCAATTTGCTGCAAACAAACACAGATGCAATTCTCTTAGCTGAATGAACAAACAACAGAGCAGTTTGAATCAAACGTTTTTTCTGTGCTTCAGATGCATTCTTATGGCTATTTCTTCTATGCGGATATTTGGCTGGAAATAACTGTTTTTAGATTTCCCACAGAAAGAGTTGCTAAACTGCTGAGTACAAGCATCAGTGTACCTCTGTAAGATGAATTCACACAGTGAAGTTCATTTGGTTAGAACGCTCCATTTTTGTTTTAGACCGAGACGTTTCTCTGAACACCATATACTCCTATTCATTCAGGAATGTCCAAATGCTGCTCATAGAAAAAAAGCATTTGTAACTCGCTGCATACAAACAATGATGCAACTCTCTCAGCTGAATGAACGCACGGCAGAGCAGTTTGAATCATATGCTTCTTCTGTGTTTCAGATGCATTCTTACTGCTGTTTCTTCTAGGAGGGGATTTGGCTTGAAATAACTGTTTTTAGATTCTCCACAGGAATATCTGCTAAATTGCTGCATACACACATCAGTGTAACCCTGTAAGTTGAATTCACATGGTGAGGTTCATTCAATTAGAACCCTCCGTTTTGGTTTTAGAGCGAGATGTTTCTCTGAACACCATATATTCCCATTCATTCAGGAATGTCCAACTGCAGCTCATAGAAGAAAAGCGTTTGTAACTCGCTGCATACAAATGTAGATGCAACTCTCTTATCTGAACAAAGACACAGCAGGGCAATTTGAATCATACGTTTCTTCTGGGTTTCAGAGGCATTCTTACTGTTATTTCTTCTAGGTGGGGATTTGACTGTAAATAACTGTTTTATATTCTCCACAGAAAGTGTTATTAAACTGCTGCATACACACATCAGTGTAACTCTGTAAAATGAATTCACACAGTGATGTTCATTCTGTTAGCACGCTTCATTTTGGTTTTAGAGCGAGGTGTTTCTCTGAACACCATATAGTCCTATTCATTCAGGAATGTCCAAACGCAGCTCATAGAAGAAAATGGTTTGTTACTCACTGCATACAAACATAGATGCAACTCTCTTAGCTGAACGAACACACAGGAGAGCAGTTTGAATCATACGTTTCTTCTGTGTTTCAGACGCATTCTTACTGCAATTTTTTCTTGGCGGGGATTTGGCTTTAAATAACTGTTTTTAGATTCTCCACAGAAAGAGTTGCTATGCTGCTGCTTATACACATCAGTGTATCTCTGTAAGTTGAATTCACACAGAGAAGTTCATTCTGTTAGAATGCTCCACTTTGGTTTTATAGCGAGATGTTTCTCTGAACCCCATATACCCACATTCATTCAGGAATGTCCAAATACAGCTCATAGAAGAAAAACGTTTGTAACTCGCTGCATACTAACATAGATTCAACTCTCTTAGCTCAAGAAACACACAGCAGAGTAGTTTGAAGCATATGTTTTTTACGTGTTTCAGACCCATTCTTATTGCTATTTCTTCTATCCGGGGATTGGGTTGGAGATAACTGTTTTTAGATTCTCCATAGAAAGAGTTGCTAAACTGCTGCATACACACATCAGAGTAATTCCATAAGTTGAATTCACACAGTGAAATTCGTTCGGTTAGAATGCTCCGTTTTGGTTTTAGAGAAAGATTTTTCTCTCAACACCATATACTACCATTCATTCAGGAATGTCCAAACGCGGCTCATAGAAGAAAAATGTTTGCAACTCACTGCATACAAACATAGATGCAACTCTCTTAGGTGAACGAACCCACAGCAGAGCAGTTTGAATAGTACGTTTCTTCTGTGCTTCAGATGCATTGTTACTGCTATTTCTTCTATATGTGGATTTGGCTGGAAATAAGTGTTTTTAGATTCTTAACAGAAAGAGTTGCTAAACTACTGCATACACACATCAGTGTAACTCTGTAAGTTGAATTCACACAATGACGTTGATTCAGTTAAAACACTCCATTTTGGTTTTAGACCGAGATGTTTCTCTGAACACCATAAACTCCCATTCATTCAGGAATGTCCAAATTCAGCTCATAGAAGAAAAGCGTTTGTAACTCGCTGCATACAAACATAGATGCAACTCTCTAAGCTGAATGACCATACAGCAGAGCAGCTTGAATCATACGTTTCTTCAGTGTTTCAAACCCATCCTTAATGCTATTCCGTCTAGGCGGGAATTTGGCTGGAAATCACTGTTTTTAGATTCTCCATAGAAAGAGGTGCTAAACTGCTGCATACACACATCAGTGTATCTCTGTAAGTTGAATACACACAGTGAAGGTCATTTGATTATAACTCTCCATTTTTTTTTTTTTTTGAGCGATATTTTTCTCTGTACACCATATACTCCTATTCATTCAGGAATGTCCAAAAGCAGCTCATAGATGAAAAGAGTTTGTAACTCGCTGCATACAAACATAGATGCAACTCCCTTAGGTGAATGAACCCAAAGCAGAGCAATTTGAATAGTACGTTTCTTCTGTGCTTCAGACCCATTGTTACTGCTATTTCTTCTATATGTGGATTTGGCTGGAAATAACTGTTTTTAGATTCTCCACAGAAAGAGTTGCTAAACTGCTGCATACACACATCAGTGTAACTCTGTAAGTTGAATTCACACAGTTAAATTCATTCGGTTAGAACACTCCATTTGGGTTTAGAGCAAGATGTTTCTCTGAACACCATATACTCCCATTCATTGAGAAATGTCCAAATGCAGCTCATAGGAGAAAAGTGTTTGTAACTCGCTGCATACAAACATAGATGCAACTCTCTTAGGTGAACGAAAACTCAGCAGAACAGTTTGAATCATAAGTTTCTTTGTGTTTCAGATGAATTCTGACAGCTATTTCTTCTATGTGGGTATTTGACTGGAAATAACTGTTTTTAGATTCTCCACGGAAAGCATTACTAAACTGCTGCATACACACATCCATGCAACTCTGTACATTGAATTTGCACAGGGAAGTTCATTCTGATATAATGTTTCATTTTTAGAGAGAGATGTTTCTCTGAATACCATGTACTCCCATTAATTCAGGAATGTCCAAACGCAGCTCACAGAAGAAAAGCGTTTCTAACCCACTGCATACAAACATAGGTGCAACTCTCTTAGCTGAACGAACACACAGCAGAGCAGTTTGAATCATACATTTCCTCTGTGTTTCAGACGCATTCTTACTGCTATTTCACCTAGGTGTGGATTTGGCTGGAAATAACTGTTTTTACATTCTCCATAGAAAGAGTTGCTAAACTGCTGCTTAGACATCTCAGTGTAACTCTGTAAGTTGAATTCACACAGTGAAGTTCATTCTGTTAGAATGTTCCGTTTTGGTTTTAGAGCAAGATGTTTCTTTGAACACCATATAATCCCATTCATTCAGGAATGTCCAAATGCAGCTCATAGACCAAAAGTGTTTGTAACTCGCTGCATACAAACCTAGATGCATCTCTCTTAGATGAACGAACACACAACAGAGCAGTTTGAATAGTACGTTTCTTCTTTGCTTCAGAGGCATTGTTACTGCTATTTCTTCTATATGGGGATTTGGCTGGAAATAATTGTTTTTAGATTCTCCACAGAAAGAGTTGCTAAACTGCTGCATACACACATCAGTGTAACTCTGTAAGTTCAATTCACACAGTGAAGTTCATTTGGTTAGAACGCTCCATTTTTTTTTTTTTGAGCCATCATTTTCTCTGTACACCACTTACTCTCATTCATTCAGTAATGCCCAAACGCAGCTCATAGAAGAAAAGTGTTTGTAACTCCCTGCATACAATCATAGATGCAACTCTCTTAGGTGAGTGAACCCAGAGCAGAGCAGTTTGAATAGTACATTTCCTCTGTGCTTCAGACACATTGTTACTGCTATTTCTTCTATATGGGGATTTGGCTGGAAATAACTGTTTTTAGATTCTCCACAGAAAGATTTGCTAAACATCTGTATACACAAATCAGTGTAACTCTGTAAGTTGAATTCACACAGTGGAGTTGATTTGATTGGAACACTCCGTTTTGGTTTTAGACCGAGATGTTTCTCTGAACACCATATACTCCCATTCATTCAGGAAGGTCCAAATGCAGCTCATAGAAGAAAAGCGTTTGTTATTCGCTGCTTACAAACATAGATGCGACTCTCTTAGGTGAACGAAAACACAGCAGAGCAGTTTTAATCATACGTTTCTTTGTGTTTCAGATGACTTCTTACTGTTATTTCTCCTATGTGGGTATTTGGCTCGAATTAACTGTTTTAGATTCTGCACAGAAAGGGTTGCTAAACTGCTGCATACACACATCCATGTAACCCTGTGTGCTTCATTTGCACAGTGAAGTTCATTTGGTTAGAATGCTCTGTTTTGGTTTTAGAGAGAGATGTTTCTCTGAACACTGTATATGCCCATTCATACAGGAATGTCCAAACGCAGCTCATAGAAGAAAGCGTTTGTAACTCGCTGCATACAAACATAGATGTAACTCTCTAAGCTGAACGAACACACAGTAGAGCAGCTTGAATCATACGTTTCTTTAGTGTTTCAGGCGCATTCTTAATGCTATTCCTTCTAGGCGGGAATTTGGCTGGAAATCACTGTTTTTAGATTCTTTATAGAAAGAGTTGCTAAACTGCTGCATACACACATCAGTGTATCTCTGTAAGTTGAATACACACAGTGAAGGTCACTTGATTAGGACTCTCCATTTTTTTTTTTGAGCGATATTTTTCTCTATACACCATATACTCCTATTCATTCAGAAATGTCCAAACGCAGTTCATAGATGAAAAGAGTTTGTAACTCGCTGCATACAAGCATATATGCAACTCTCTTAGGTGAATGAATCCACAGCAGAACCATTTGAATAGTATCTTTATTCTGTGCTTCAGACGCATTGTTACTGCTATTTCTTCTAAATGTGGATTTGGCTGGAAATAACTGTTTTTAGATTCTCCACAGAAAGAGTTGCTAAACTGCTGCATACACACATCGGTGTAACTCTGTAAGTTGAATTCACACAGTTAAATTCATTCGGTTAGAACACTCCATTTTGGTTTAGAGCGAGATGTTTCTCTGAACACCATATACTCCCATTCATTCAGGAATGTCCAAATGCAGCTCATAGAAGAAAAGCCTTTGTAACTCGCCGCATACAAACATAGATGCAACTCTCTTAGCTGAATGAACACACAGCAGAGCAGTTTGAATCATACGTTTCTTCTGTGTTTCAGATGCATTCTTACTGCTATTTCTTCTACGTGATGATTTGGCTGGAAATAACTGTTTTTTGTTTCTCCACAGAAAGGGTTGCTAAACTGCTGCATAACACATCAGTGTAACTCTGTAAGCTGAATTCACATAGTGAAGTTCATTCTGTTAGAATGCTCTGTTTCGGTTTTAGAGCGAGATGTTTCTCTGAACACCATATACTCCCATTCATTCAGGAATGTCCATACGCAGCACATAGAAGAAAAGCATTTGTAACTCTCTGCAAACAAACATAGATGCACCTCTCTTAGCTGAATGAACACACAGCAGAACATTTGTAACTCACTGCGTACAAAGGTGGATGCAACTCTCTTAACTGACCGAACACACTGCAGAGCAGTTTGAATGATACGTTTCTTCTGTGTTTCAGATGCAGTCTTACTGCTTTTTTTTTTCTATGCGGGGATATTTCTGGATATACCTGTTTTTAGATTCTCGACCAAAACTCTTTCTAAGCCGCTGCAAATGCATGTCAGTAAACATCTGTAAGATGAATGCACACAGTGAAAATCTTCCTGTTAGATAGTTCCGTTTTGGTTTTAGAGCGAGATATTTCTCTGTACAGCATATACGCACATTCATTCAGGAATATCCAAATGGAGCTCATAGAAGAAAAGCATTTGTAACTTGTCGCATGCAAACATAAACCCAACTCTCTTCTTCAACTAACACACAGCCGAACAGTTTGAATGATACGTTTCTTCTTTCTTTAAGATGAAGTCTTACTGTTAATTTTTCTATACAGGGATTTGCCTTGATATATCTGTTTTTGGATTCTCGATGGAAGCTGTTTCTAAACTGTTGCAAACACACATCTATACACCTCTGTAAGTTGAATTCACACAGTGAATATCATTCTGTTAGATAGCTCCGCTTTGGTTTTATTGTGAGATATTTCATATACTCCCATTCATTCAGGAATATCCAAACGCAGTTCATAGAAGAAAAGTGCTTGTAAATCAATACAAAAAAGCATAAATGCACCTCTCTTAGTTCAATGAACACACAGCACAGCAGTTTGAATGATGCATTTCTTCTGAGTTTCAGACGCAGTCTTACTGCTATTTCTTCAATATGGGGATTTGGCTGTAAATATCTATGCTTACATTCTCAACAGAAACTGTTTCAAAACTGCTGCAAACACACGTCAGAATAACTCTGTAAGTTGAATTCACACAGTGGAAATCATTCTGTTAGATAGCTCCGTTTTGGTATTAGAGCAAGATATTTCACTGTACAGCACATTCTCTCATTCATTCAGGAATATCCAAATGCAGTTCATAGAAGAAAAGGTTTTGTAATTTGCTGCATACAAACATAGATGCAACTCTCTTAGTTGAATGAATACACAGCCTAGCAGTTTGAATGATACGTTTCTTCTCTGTTTCAAACACAGTTTTACTTCTATTTTTTCCATGTGGGGATTTGGCTGGATATATCTGTGTTTAGATTATCGACAGAAACTGTTTCTAAACTGCTGCTGACACATATCAGTACAATTCTGTAAGTTTAATTCACACAGTGAAAATCATTCTATTAGATAGCTCCGTTTTGGTTTTAGAGCGAGGTGTTTCTCTGTACAGCATATACTCCCATTCATTCAGGAATATCCAAATGCAGCACATAGAAGAAAAATGTATAGAAGAAAAATGTATGTAATTTCCTGCATACAAACGTAGATGCAATGCTCTTAGTTGAAGGGACACACCACAGAGCAATTTTAATGATACATTTCTTTTGTGATTCAGATGCAATCTTACTGCTATTTCTTCTAGGTGGGGATTTGGCTGGAAATATCTGTTTTTAGATTCTCGGCAGACACTGTTTCTAAACTGCTGCATTCACAATTCTGTATAACTCTGTACTTTGAATTCACACAATGAAAATCATTCTGTTAGATGGCTCCGTTTTCATTTTTGAGCGAGATATTTCCCTGTAGAGCATATAGTCCCATTGGTTCTGGAATATCCCAGTGCAGCTCATAGAAGAAAAGCATTTGTAATTCACTGCATACAAATGTAGATGCAACTCTCTTAGTTGAAGGAACACACAGCAGAGAAGTCTGTATGATACGTTCCTTCTGTGTTTCAGATGAAGTCTTACTGCTATTTTTTCTATGCGGGGATTTTGCTGGAAATATCTGTTTTTAGATTCTAGACAGAAACTGTTTCTAAACTGTTGCAAAAACACATCAGTATACCTCTGTAAGTTGAATTCACACAGTGAAAACCATTCTGTTAGACAGCTCTGTTTTAATTTTAGAAGGTCATATTTCTGTCTACAGAGTATAATCCGAATCATTCAGGAATATGCCAACATAGCTGATAGAAGAAAAGTGTTTGTAATTCACTGCATTCAAACATAGATGTAACTCTCTTAGTTGAATAAACACAGCAGAGTAGTTTGAATGATACGTTTCTTTTGAGTTTCAGACTCAGTCTTACTCCTATTTCTTCTGTGCTGGAATTTGGCTGGAAAGATCTGTTTTTAGATCCTCGACAGAAACTGTTTCTAAAATGCTACATACAAACGTCCATATAACAGTGTAAGTTGAATTCACAATTACAAATCATTCTGTTAAATAGCTCTATTTTGTTTTTTTAGCAAGGTATTTCTCTGTTCAGCATATACTCCCACTCATTGAGGTATATCCAAAGGCAGCTCATAGAAGAAAAGCATTTCTAATTCACTGCATACAAACATAGATGCAACTCTCTTAATTAAAAGAACACACAGAAGAGCAGTTTAAATGATATGTTTCTTCTGTCTTTCAGATGCAGTCTTACTGCTATTTCTTCTATGTGGGGATTTGGCTCTAAATAGCTGTTTTTAGATTGTCCACAGAAAGAGTTTCTAAACTGCTGCATACACTCAGCAGTGTAACTCTGTAAGTTGAATTCACACGTGAAAATCTTTCTGGTAGATATCTCCATTTTGGTTTTAGAGAGAGATATTTGTCTGAACAGCATATCCTCCTATTCATTCAAGAATATCCAAACGCAGCTCCTAGAAGAAAAGTGTAACTCACTGCACACAAACACAGATGCATCTCATTTGAACGAACACACAGCAGAGCAGTTTGAATGATACGTTTCTTTTGAGTCTCAGACGCAGTTTTACTGCAATTTTTCTATGCAGGGATTTGGCTGGAAATATCTGTTTTTAGATTCTCAACAGAAACTGTTTCTAAACTGCTGCATACATACGTCAGTATAACTCTGTATGTTGAATTCACACAGTGAAAATCATTCTGTTCGATAGCTCCATTTTGGTTTTAGAATGAGATATTTGTCTGTACAGCATATACTCCAATTCATTCAGGAATATCCAAACACAGCTCATAGAAGAAAAGCGTTTGTAACTCGCTACATACACATGGATGCAACTCTCTTAGTTAAATGAACACTCAGCAGAGCAGACTGAATGATACATTTCTTCTGTGATTCAGATGCAGTCTTACTGCTATTTCTTCTTTGCTTGTATTTGTCTGGAAATATCTGTGTTTAGATTCTTGACAGAAACTGTTTCTAAACTGCTGCAAAAATACATCAGTATAACTCTGTAAGTCGAATTCACAAAGTGAAAATCATTCTGTTATATAACTCCGTTTTGGTTTCAGAGTGAGATATTTCTCTGTACAGCATATACTACCAATTATTCAAGAATATCCAAACGCAGCTCATAGAAGAAAAGTGTTTGTAACTCACTACATAAAGACATAGATGCAATTCTCTGAGCTGAAGTAACACACAGCAGAGCAGTTTGGATGATACGTTTCTTCTGTGTTTCCGACGCAGTCTTACTGCTTTTTCTACTTTGCAGGACTTTTAGTTAGAAAGCTCCTAGTTGGCAATGGAGATACTGTCTCTGGTAATCTGATGTGAAAAGGAGAATTACCAGGTTGACAATGAGAACTCGAATCTTTGAAAAGAGGAGGAACTGGGACTGGTTTAAAGGCCAAGAAATGCTAAGCACAACGTCCAATTTTAGCAAGATCTTTTGAGTGAGGAGGCCTCCATCCTGCAGGCTCTGGTCAGTAACAGGTGATGGGCATTTCCCATCAAAAAGAGTTTATACAATAAGAGTTCCGGCATAATGGGACACAGGGTTGTGTTGTAGATAGGCCAAAAGCAAAATGAATACACAGAAAATCTGGACAATGAACCCGTGGAGAGAGTGGAATTACCTAACCTTTTGACTGGAATGGCTGAGAACCAACTATTTAGCTACCTTGAAATTAATTGTAAGCAAAGCTCTCAAATAGTTGCTTCTGCAAGTACAGAATCTTAAACTGTGTCTAAACCTGCCATCTGTCTAATCAATTCAGAAGAACTCCCCCATACAACCCAAGTTAAAACATAATGCCTTATGATGAAAATAACCTCAAAGTGGACATATTGAATTAGCTCTTAACTTAATTTTACTTACATGATACATACTGTCAAACTCAAGCAAAGCACTTTCTAGACCCATAAAACTGTATTAGGATTAAATTAACTAATGTGTCCAAGTAACCAAACTAGCACATACATGAAGATAAAATCTTGAAGAAAAGTTTAAAGAGGTTTTGGCCACTATGAATGTCCTTTCACAGCTTCCCCAGAATAGTATTTGTTTCTTTGTTTCAAATTAAATGACTTAATCTAGTCAAATAGATAATGTCTCAAGGAAGCAAACTTAAGACTGTCAACACTATTCTTTCCTGTATTTATAAAAGGTTGTATTTTAAAAATATCTACATATCTGTGGTCTATTTTTAATATTCTTATGGGTAGTGTTAAAGTAAATTAAAATGGCGACTAGGCCTGAAGAAATCTTAAACAGGTAATATCAGTTAGATTCCATAAGTGACCTAAGCCTTGCTTGACTTGCAAAGATAAGTGAAACTTAAGCTATTGCTTGCAAATGCCTATATTAAAGAAAAATAGAACTTAAGTCTACCCAGTCAGAAGTAGCAAACTTTCATGTATATATTTAGGGACTTTCTAATGGAATAAGCAAAGAAGGCAACTATATAGCTATAACTAGTCACGTACTGATTTGCTTTACTTTTGTGTCCTCCTATAAAAGCCTGTTCATATGGCTCAAGCCTGTAATCCCAGCACTTTGGGAGGCTGAGGTGGGTGGATCAACTGAAGTTAGTAGTTCAAGACCAGCCTGGCAAGCACTTTGGGAGGCTGAGGTGGGTGGATCAACTGAGGTTAGGAGTTAAAGACCAGCCTGGCCAACATGGTGGAAACCCCATCTGTACTAAAAATACAAAAATTAGCCAGACATGGTGGTGTGTGTCTGTAATCCCAGCTACCTGGGAGGCTGAGGCAGAAGAATTACTTGAATCCAGGAGGTGAAGGTTGCAATGAGATGGGATTGCACCATTGCTCTCCAGACTGGACGTCAAGAGTGAAACTCCGTCTCAAAAAATAAAAGCCTCTCCATCATGTTCCCTCTGTGGAGCTCCTGAACCACTTCCAGTTAGAAGCTGCCCAATTGTTGTTTGTTCAAATAAACTCTTTAAAATGTTATCATGCCTCAGTTTATGTTTTAACACTAGGTTATTCTAATAGTAGAGTATGAATTGTGTATTTGTATTTTTATTTTTTTAGGTTTTTTTCCTCTAAATTGCTCATTGGAATGTATTTTTATGCGTAAGAAAAGCTATGTGTAACAGGATAGTTTACTGTGAAGTTCTATCTATGCAAATGTGCTCTGGATGTGTAAATTGATCCAACCATCACAAAAGGGTCCTTCGTGTTAAAAAAAAAAACAAAAAGAATTAAGGCTTTTTTTTTTTTTTCACTCAATTATTTCCCTTTATTTTACAAATGTGGAAAAAGGCTTAGAGAAATGAAGTGATTTACTAATAAGCCAAAAGCTTTATTAGCCAATAGCACAATTCTTGGAGTAAGAATGGCTTACATCCTAATTTTTTTTTTTTTAATTACATTTTAGGTTTTGGGGTACATGTGAAGAACATACAATATTGTTGCATAGGTACACACGTGGCAGTGTAATTTGTTGCCTTCCTCCCCTTCACCTATATCTGGCATTGCTCCCCATGCTATCTCCCCGCAACTCCCTACCCCCCACTGTCCCTCCGCCCCCACTGTCCCTCCCCTATTTTCCCCCAACATACCCCAGCGTATAGTGCTCCCCTCCCTGTGTCCATGTGTTCTCATTGTTCAACACCCGCCTATGAGTGAGAACATGCAGTGTTTGATTTTGTGTTCTTGTGTCAGTTTACTGAGAATGATGGTTTCCAGGTTCATCCATG
>PVKP010012870.1:0-57098 GCA_004027715.1 Plecturocebus donacophilus
ATGCTCCCCTCCCTGTGTCCATGTGTTCTCATTGTTCAACACCCGCCTATGAGTAAGAACATGCGGTGTTTGATTTTATGTTCTTGTGTCAGTTTGCTGAGAATGATGGTTTCCAGGTTCATCCATGTCCCTGCAAAGGACACTAACTCATTGTTTTTGATGGCTGCATAATATTCCATGGTGTATATGTGCCACATTTTCCTTGTCCAGTCTATCATTGATGGGCATTTGGGTTGGTTCCAGGTCTTTGCTATTGTAAACAGTGCTGCGATGAACATTCGTGTGCATGTGTCCTTATAGTAGAACGATTTATAATCCTTTGGGTATGTACCCAGTAATGGGATTGCTGGGTCAAATGGAATTTCTATTTCTAGGTCCTTGAGGAATCGCCACACTGTCTTCCACAATGGTTGAACTAATTTACACTTGCATCAACAGTGTAAAAGTGTTCCTATTTCTCCACATCCTCTCCAGCATCTGTTGTCTACAGATTTTTTAATGATCACCATTCTAACTGGCATGAGATGGTACCTCAATGTGGTTTTGATTTGCATTTCTCTAATGATCAGTGATGATGAGCATTTTTTCATATGTCTGTTGGCCTCATGTATGTCTTCTTTTATATACAAAAAAAGTCTCTTAATGTCTGTTATTTGAGAACTCACTTTTTTTTTCCTTCATGACAAGGTACACTACTGTAACCCTTACCTTTTCCCCCAGGTTCCACTTAATTTTTATGAAGTGACAACAGTAAACATCTTGTCATATATAAGCTGGTCATTGTTCCATATGATCCTTTCTATATTTGTATAAGAAATGGTTGATTAGGGCCAGGCACGGTGACTCACACCTGTAATCCCAAAATTTTGGGATGGCAAGGTGAGTAAATCACTTGAGCTCAGGGGTTCAAGACCAGCCTTGCCAACATGGTGAAACCTCATCTCCACTAAAAATAGAAAAATTAGCTGGATGTGGTGGTGAGCACCTGTAATCCCAGTTACTTGGAAGGCTGAGGTGAGAGAATCACTTGAGCCCAGGAAGTGGAGGTTGCAGTTACCCTAGATCACACCACTGCACTCCAGCCTGGGTGACGGAGTGAGACCCCATCTTAAAAATAAAATAAAATAAAATAGAATAGAATAATAAAATGGTTGATTGGTAGGAAATCAAAGCTGAAGACTAGAATGTCTATGAAAAAAGGGTTAGAGAATTCCTATGCATGCTTATTTGCATGCATATAAATAAATTTGGGATATAAAATCAGCTCCAATTCATTCTTTCCTTCTTTCCTTCCTTCCTTCTTTCTTTCCTTCTTTCTTTCTTTCCTTCCTTCCCTTCATCCTTCCTTCCTTCTCTCCCTCTCTCTCTTTCTTTCCTCTCTCTCTCTGTCTCTCTCTTTCTTTCTCTTTTCTTCATTCTGTTTTTTGTTTTTCTTTCTCTTGGGGTCTGGCTTTGTTGTCTGTTGCCTAGGCTGGAGTACCAATGGCATGATCTCAGCTCACTGAAATCTCCACCTCCCAGGCTCAAGCCATCCTCCCACTTCAGCCTCCCAAGTAGCTAGGACTATAGGCTCATGTTGCCACGCTCAGCTAATTTTTATATTTTTTGTGGAGACAGGGTTTCATCATGTTGCCCAGGCTGTTCTCAGACTCCTGAGCTCAAGCAATCTGCCTGTCTCAGCTTCCCAAAGTGCTGGGATTACAAGTATGAGCCACTGCACCCAGCCTCCAATCTCTTAGAAAGAAGCAATATAAATTAACAATGCCCACATCTTTCCACAAGCACACGTATGTTCATTGCAGTACTGTTCACAGTAGCAAAGACCTGGAACCAACCCAAATGCCCATCAGTGATAGACTGGATAAAGAAAATGTGGCACTTATACACCATGGAACACTATGCAGCTATAAAAAGAGATGAAGTCATATCCTTTGTGGGGACATGGATGAATCTGGAAACCATCATTCTCAGCAAACTGACACAAGAACAGAAAACCAAACACTGCATGTTCTCACTCATAGGCAAATGGACTCACTGGAAGGCTTCCATCGGGATGGATAAAGAGAAATCTCCAAGTCAGAAGGACTGCCTCATTTTCCAGTAGTGCTGAACTCCACCATGCAGACCATAAACCTCTGCTGCTTCTTGTCCCTAGTGTCCCAAATAAAATCTGTAAAAGGGAAAAACAACAACAGCAACAAAAAACAATGCCCACGCCTTTCATCATGAGGAAAACGGATGCCACGAATGGGTAGATTTCTGTTTTGGCTGGGTATACGAGGACCCAATTTGACAATCCACATGATATATTGAGTCTCTCCATGTATCTAAGGGTCTGCAGAACATTCACCAGCAGTGTTCTACAGATACCACTATCTCAAACTATTCCCAACTGAATACATTATCTTTTCACCCAACTTGCTCATTCAGTCATCCAACCAAACCAAGAACTTGAATATCATCCACATGACTCTTCCCCACCCCCTATTACCTGTCAAACTGTCTCATCTACTCAGTCATTAAGTTAACTTATGTTGATTTGGTTCCCTTATTACCTTTCCTCTTTTACCCATTTCTTCTGGTGGTGCTGCTTTGCTCAGTTCCTAGTTCTCTCCCAAACTATTGTGGTAATCTCCCTTCTGATTTCAATGGCATCTCATCTCACGTCGAATGACCTACAAGGTCCTCCATGAGTCTAATGTCTCTGCTACCCTTTTTCTCATCCTAAACGTCAGCAATGTTGAACTATTCGCAGGTCTCCACTTTATGTAATTTTATATCCCATGCCTTTGAATATTCTTCTTTTCTTGGAGTGTCACTCCCACGTAATTTTATCTGTCAAACTCATATTCCTATTTTAAGACCCAGCTCAAGCATCATTTTCTAGAAAGCCTTGCTGGAGACCCAAATTGTCGATCATTCTTTTCACTGGGTCCCCTCTTTAATTTGTACGTACCGCATTGTTATACTTGTTAACTGTATTGCCATTGTTTGCTTGCAGTCCTGTATTTCCTTTAAAAATGTAAATGGCCAAAGGCAGGAACTATGGCTTTTCATTTTTTTGTCTTTGGCATCTATCACGTTATCTGGCACACAGCAGATTCTCAGTGAGTATTAATTGAATGAATAGAGTTCAAGATCACTTGAGATTTCACCAAGTTCTATTCTTCCATGATTTATGATGTTATACTTATTTTAGGTTTCAACACGGATTCAAATGTCAGGGGCAATATGTTACATAACCATTGTTTTTATCAGCCTGCTCAGAAGTGGTAACTGCTCTTTCTCTGGAACGGTTGAAGCAGGGATGGAGGAGAAGCAATCACCTTGTGCAGCAATGGAAATGGTAAAGTGCACCATCTATAGTGACAGAGTATCATGGGCAAGGGGATGGTTTTGGAGTGAAACTGATCTCAGTTTAATTTCAGTTCTATTTCTTATGCCATGTATGACTTTGTGCAAGGTTATCTGACTTTTCTGAGTTTCAAATTTGTCATCTGTAAAATAATAATAATAATAACACCTGAATCCCAAATTTGTTGTAAGAATTAGATCAGGTAATGTGTCTAAAGGACTTACTATAGTTTTTGGCATATAGTAACTTCTCAATAAATGATAGTTGTTATCAAAATCATTACTTTTATTGCGTTAGCCACACATTAGAAAAAAGTGTGATACTGCCTTCTGGTCCCTGAGGGATTCGTCCTTTAAAGATAAAGTATACTACTGGGATCCTTATTCAATCTACAGAACACAGAAAATTATTTGAGGAATGGTTTTCTGATGTCTGTCAAGAAAGGTAGCTAACCAGTGCCTCCCATTGTACAGGAGAGATGTTAATTCATGATTTACAAAGACTGTTTTAGGGCATTAATTCTCTCCCCTTGAGAAAGGCAGAGTGACCTACAATACTCAGTGGAATAATGGGCTGAAAATGTAATTTTAGGATTAGTAATAAAGTTTTCAAGGCACTTAGAGACATCTTGGATCAGCAAAAAATAAAAGAGAAGGTTTCTTTTACATATATCTTTTAACTATATCATGCTTCTAAGGTAGAGAAGGCAATTCTGTGGCCAAAAGACCAATTGGATCAGAGATCAGAATAATGATTCAACAACTTACTCTAGAGATAAGTTAGGGCAGTCCTTTATGCACAGCAGCTTCTATATATTTATAATGAGGATAAGAGTCATCCTGTTGATCTCACTCAGTCTTGGGCATTTTAAATGACATTATATATTTGGAAGTGCCTTACAATTTGAAAAGTGCTATACACATCTTAGTGATTATGAGGATGATTCTTCTGCTTTCCTACCATCCTGCTTCCTCCACCAGATGCCCCTACTGATCCCAGATTCTGAAATGAGGACACAGGTAGCTTTGGTTGAAATCATCAACTTTGTTTACTCTTTTGCTGCCTTTCATTCTTATGCTGCTGGGCTTTCCTTGGCATTTCCACTGACTATTCAAGATCCCAGGTACTATTTCTAGCTGCTCTTCTGGAAAATTTTAAAAACTCCTAGCATCTGTCAGCTCCATCAAGCCACTTACCGAGTTCCCAGATCACAGGGAATTGCCCAGAAGGCCTGGATGAGTCTTTTAATGCACTGGATGAAGTTGTCTTCTGATTTGTTTTCGCATGTCAGAAGCATTAAGAATGAATTTAGGCTGCTTTTTTCTCTCTCAATCTTTCTTTCCTTCTCTTTCTCTCTCTCTCTCTCTCTCTCTCTCTCTCTCTCTCTCTCTCTCTCTCTCTCTCTCTCTGTCTCTCTCTCTAACATGGCTACTGAATTGAATATCCATTTGCTACTAAGTTTCCTTTCTGGGCATTTGTGCACCCTTACTTTTCAGAGGAGCAGAAATCAAGGCAGATTCAGTGCCAGTTACCTTAATGGAGAAAAAGATTGTCTTTCTCACTAGCTCACTGCAAGAAAATATGTGACATAACCTCCAGGAGCATTTCAGACCACCCGACTTAAGACTTGTGTTAGTTAGGTTTTATCTCCTCTAAGAAAAAAATTTGACCCTTCATTTCCAGCCAAGCTGTTCTATACTCACTGTCTAACATGCCATTTCTTGCTTCTTGATACTGGCTCTTTACTGGGTATAACTTAGCTTCTCTTTCTCATTGTGGAAAAGTGAAGCAAAACAGGAAGTCATCAGGTAAAGCTCCTCAATGCTTTCCAGACCCCTCCAGTTTCCATCTGAGCTTCCCTTTCTCTTTAGCCCTATGGTATTTATTGTTCATACAGTATATTTTGAAATTATGAAGAATATCCTGTGTTTTATTTAGTAACTTTTAAAATAAATTATGAATTCTTTTTCTCCAACCCATATGGCAAGAATCGTATCTTAAATTTTCTTTCTTGGTATCAAATTTTTGCTGGCCTTATTACAAGTTTATTATCATTACTATCTATCATCTATTAGTAGTAGTAATGCCTGTGGATTCATTGATAACTGAGGGTCCAGTGGAGACCCTGGATCCTCTCTGAAACCACTTGGGTATGTGCAAGTGTGGAATTAGCCTCATTATTACACCAGGAAGAAAAATGTTAAGAAAACAGTATGATAACATGTGTGCTTTTAAATTGGTGAAAGTTGTGAATTGTAAGATGTCAGCATCTTACTTCTCTTAATATTTTGATGCAACCACAAAGCTTTCTCTTATTAGGAATTTCAACTCATTAGAAGAAACTGAAGCAAGCCCTTTCTGGCTCCCCCAGGAAAAAGCTGAACAAACAGATGGTCCTTACTAATAATGTCAACCAACAGGAGCCCTGGTCCTGCCCACAGAGGCTGTAAATTTTACAGGCATCCCCGCTAGAACACCGGCTCTATGGCCGTTTCCCTGGAGAGCTGCAGCTAGAAATAACAAAGCCAGAGTCATTCTTTACTGCATTATTGCTTTCTTTAGAAGGCACCATGTCCAGTAACACTAATGATAAGTCAGGCCACTCTTATACTTCTGACATTTTCTGCCTAACAAAGCTGTGATGGTCACCGTCAAGATCTAACAGTTTCAGAAATGGTGCTGTGACCCCGATGCCTTTCTTTGTTAGCACATGATTCCTGTGGCATTAGCTATGGCCCATTTACTGACGGATTTCTCCCTCGCTATCAGGTTAATCTCAAGAAACACTGCAAATATTCCTATATTCAGCAGTCTGTGCTTTGTGCAAATTAGGCTCTGAACAGAGATTTGTTAAATTGAATTCTGTAAGAGGCATAACTCTATTTTCTGGGTTGGCTTAAAAGATGTCTTTGAATTTGAACATTTCTGTCTTTTTAAGACATTATTTTAATCATTAAGAATGGGCCAACTTGATTTCACAGTGAATTACTCGTCTCTTGTCTTTTTCTCCAGAGTTTTAGTCATTTCTGCCAAAGAACAGTGAGTCATGAACACCTTGTCATTACCCAGATGGTTAGGATGTCCTGCTTTGGAGATATTGGATAGTTGAACCGTATGAAATTGCTGATATTTGACCATTTGTTTTTATTTACAAGGACAGCAGTTTTATACGGTTCCCCCTAAGACTCTTTTCTCCCTTGTCTGGTAAGAGTGAGCTGGGCTCCAGGATGCGGATGCAAGAGAGGTGATTCCCCTTGGCTTCCTCCACCATCTCTGTGTCAACGAGGAAGGGTGGAGGCTCAGAGCCTGCTCGCCGCTCACTTAGCTTAGTAAGAACAGAGGAAACATGCTGATGTGTCAAGAGGCTTCATTTTATGGACAAATGTATTGGTTTGGTTTTTTTTTAATGCTCACAACTTTTCAACAGCTCATCATTTTATTATTATTTCTTCTTACCCCTTTTTTCCTTCGTTCCTGCACAGTTTATCAACCTCAGTACATTTAGAAGGCAACCAAAATCATGCTTTTAAGAAGCTTCTAACAATCAGCATATGACTTTAGTCACTCTAAAGCTTCCCTTTGATAGTGTCAGGAGGAATTTTCATTTTAGTCAAAGCTAATGAAAATAAGATGTGGTGGGAGTTGGGCAAATGTAGTTTGTGAACATCCAAGAATTCTTTTATGATTTCATGACAGCAAAGGTGTTATGTCTTGTGTTCTGAACACAGGGTTCTGTTGTTCTGAGAAGGTAGCCCATTACGTATGTATGGGTGTGTGGAACCTGGAGTGACTCTGGGAGAGGATGAGGAGTCATGGGTGCTCAGTATCGAGAGAGGAATAGGGAAAGCATAATTTCTGTGCCTGTCTCTGTCACTTGGATCCATGCCACAGCATATCTGCTGGGATTCTCTGCCTGTGACAATAATAAAATACTAGATCAGGAAGTGACCTTAAAAATAATCTAGGACAACAGTTGATGACACTTGCAAATCAGATAAAAATGATGGATTCCATCCCCAGAAAAGATTTTTATGTTCAATTTTAGAAGGTTCATGTAGGTGAGGTGTAGACTACAGGTTAAGGAACCTTGACTCAAGAGCCCTATCACCTTATTTTACACATGGGAAAACTGAGGACCAGAGAGATGGAGCGACTAACCCCGATTATACAACTTTCCATTGTAAATTGAGGAGAAACTAAAACCTAGTTTAATGATGCCATGTATAGTTGTCTTTTATCTTTTCTTAAATATCAGATTACCTGCATTACTCTCATCCCCTTTGTTACATGCAGAACTCCATGACACCAAACTGCAGGAGGAGGTAGGAGAAGATGACAGAAGGGAAGTGTGTGGCATTCCCCACTTCTAAGTTATGCAACCAGGAAACACAGGCAGAGCCTGTACCAACAGCAGTAATGAACTCAGTCAACTTGCTGAAAAACATTTCAGTTATTATAAACAAAAATACTGCATCATTCATGTTTCCAGTTGTTTTAGGCAAAACACCAAATCATTCTTGTTTTTCAATTCAACCAACTCGTGCTATATTGCAGCTTATTCTCCTTGTTTTTATATGTTCACCAGCATATGAAAGCATGCTTTTTAAATATGCTTTTGTTTATTTTCTGCAAGAAACTAGCTGAATCAAAGGTCAGAGTTTAAGGAAATTATTTTGTTGACAACATTACATATTTACTGAATCTCATCTTTGTCCTGGCACTATCCCTGCCTGGTGGGTTTATAGACAGAAATGTCACAGATTTGGAAGGCTTTTCAATGCAGAGATCACAATGGATTAAATCCTTGTCTAACTGCTTTTGCTTTTTCAGCCTTAGATGATAGTGGGATGGAGAGGAAAGATGGGAATATAATTGATGGGGTAAAGTTTGTTTCTTAACACACAGTCAACATGTCATTGGCAGAAAGTGGAACAGTCACTCCCGACCCTTTGCTCCTTCTTCTATAGGAGAACTTTGTGAGAAGCCAGAAACCCCTCACAGCTCACCTCATCACTGGCTCTGTAAGTGATTTGAGATAAAGGAGGCCTCAGAGTCCCCCAGTTGTAAAACGGGAAAATAAAATATGCCCATCTGGAACTTTTATACAAGAGATCAATAAAAGCCTTCTTCTCACAGAACAAACAAAACAAACTTCTGGGGTAGCCAGAGGGTAGGAGAAGTCACACCACTTATTACAAGACCATGTTTCAGCCTTGCATTTTTCCTTCAGGCTCATGGTGAGATACAGCTCATTCTGCAGCCAATGTTGTCTCTTGCTTGGGAGTACCTTGAGCAGCGTTTCTCTGACCTACGGCTGTTGATATCACCTTCATTAACTTTGCTGGAATCGTTTTCTTTCTTTAAATAGATTCAGCCTTTTTTAAAAAAATGTTAAGTAAATTTTAAAATGATAAAATTAGTATTGCTCATCCTAGGTGGTGGGTGATGATAAAAATAAACTTATTAAAATAAAAATGATTATGTACATCTAATATCATGTTGAATGCAGAGTATTGTGCCTTCCTTTGAGATACCTGGTCTTACAGGTCCCAGAAACTGAGATGTGAGTCCAAACTTGAGGACAGAGTGATGACATGGAAATCTACGAATGTGACATGATGGGGTGGTTTTGTCTCTAGGTGCAAATCAGGGAGAGGATAATGAAGAAAACTGTTGGGCTCACACTTCAAAAACTGATGACACTGTGTAGCCCCTTAGCAGCTTCACAAGGACCTGCAGAGCTGCCCACACCCCACACACCCCCACTGGGGCTTGGATTTGCTGTGAAGGTATCCTAACAGCCTTTTCTGGCTCTGCCCAGCCCTTTTTTGTCCTTTTCCACATAACTTGGTCTCCTGGCTTGGGCTCCATCTGTACCTTTGTCTCCAGCCAGGTGGTTTCCCTTTGGCCACTGTCACTCAGCATGCTGATTGCTGCCTTGGCCCTTGTTGCTTGGCCTTTCTCTCTTGAAGGATCTGGGGCTTCAGCTGCTAATTTGATAAGGCAAGCCCTTGTCTTTTTATAGTAGCTCTCCTTGCCATTCCCTGGTTCAGTGAATATCCCATCAGTGAAGTGCAAATTGTTGCTCTTCCCCTCCCACTTCTCGGTGTGAAGCAATGACGCAGTTAACAGGGGCAGGGGCTCAGGGCTCCTCTGGCTCTGTGTGCACTTCCAGGACTCATTGTGTGCCCGAATTAGAGAGACCTGTACGGTGTGTTCCTGGTGGGACTTTAATACAGGGAGGCTTTTGCTGTTTTCTGCACAGACAGATGAGGAACTCTATGTTTGGAAAAGAGGCTTGGAAAAAGAAAAACCAGAATAAGCAGCCTTTTCCTGTTGACTTAGATGCCCTAGGTGGCCGGGCAAGTCCCTGACCTGCTGGGAGGCCTCAGTTTCCTCTTGTGTGAGTGAAGTGGACGGAAAGGAATGGGAACCCATGAGCCTTCTCACTTCTTCTTCTTCTTTTTTTTTTTTTTTTTTGCTGGCTCTTCCCAGCTGAAACCAGCATCCTCCTGGTTCTGATCTGGACAGCCTCCTGGAGTCAGGTGGGGCCAGGAACCAGGTCCAATGCTGAGCCTCCTCTTTTCTGTTGCTGGAGGTCAGCTGTGGGTAGGGAGCTGGACTGCTCAAGCTTCTGTGGTGAGACCTCTGTGTTGAGCAACAGGGTGGGCAAGGGGTGTACTCAGCACAGTGATCCCCCGTGGGGGCTGCTGGAAAGGGTGTCTGTTCCAACTGAAGACAGAATAAGAGCGAACAGGCTGAAGCTCTGCTAAGCTGTGTGGCCCTGGAAGCAACCCTTGGCCTCTCTGAGCTTCAGTTATTCTCATTTTAAAAATACACGCAAAGGGGTACAGTGAAGCTTCAACTGGAGCCAGCAGCAGGTCCCTTCTTCCAACAACAATGTTCTTTGATTTCATGAGTCTAAGACTCTATATTTAAAAACTGATTTTATGGGTCTCAGACCTCACTTTAATATCCATTCCATACACTCCTCACTGTTAGCAAATTCGTACCTACTTTGTTCAGAAAATTGAGTTGTATTGGGGCTGGGGTTTCTTTACAATATAGGTGCAAGAAATGGCATATAGCACAGCTTTGCTGTTGTTGTTGTTCATTGTTAACTCGTTTAAAATTCTCCTTCCAGAGTGTGGCAAGGGTCAGTAGCAGTCATTATTGGTGGTTCTGCTCTCCAGGGGCAGTCAGGCATTCTTGGAGGATTGCTCAGTGCAGAAAATTCTAGGAGAGACCTCTTTTCTCCAGCCTATCACAGTCACTGCTTAGTTGTTTATTGTCTGGGCCTGAAAGGTCCATTTAATGGCTGGAGGTTGTATTCCTAAGCCTGCCCACCCACCTCCATCCTTAGTGCAACTTGGGTGCAAGGGCCTGAATCTCATGACTGGGAAACTCAAGACCTTTCATATCCATAAGCCACCCCATCAGTGGTCCTGCCATCTTCAGGGAACTGTATTGGAACAGCCTAGCTTTCAGCCTTGTGCACAACTTGCTACCACTGGCCCCTTTCTCTTTTCCAGATAAGTCACCATCATGTTCCTGTCACCCACTTCCTTCAATTGCAGTGCCACCTCCTCAGGTATGAACACAGCCACACAGTAGGCATGGTAGTGACTATTTGTAGAATTCCAATTAGATAACCACTTCCAACAAAACCTAGGATGGAGCTGCTACCTCAGTGTCCCAGAAACTCATTTTTCACCCAAAAGCGCAAAAGTGATCCTCGTCCTTGAAGGCAACATCAGGAGCTCACAATACTTGTTCATTCACTGGAGACTCTGCTACAGTATAAATGCAATATCAAAAATGGTATCTCAATCCATTATTCTGCCAAAGAGGCAAATGAGCAGGAGTTCTTTCCATTTCTTGCCTCCTCCATTCCTACAAACAGAGCTCCACTCACACCCTGGTTTATCTTTCTCCAGTTTTAGAAGATGCAGTGTCTCCTTTTGTTCCACGCTGACTCCAGTTACACATGCCAAGAGCAGGCTCCGCAGCCATCCTCCCTCTTGAAACATCCAACTTTCCTCTTGCAGGGATGTGTTCTCTTCAGACTACAAATTTACTCATTTCCTTCCCATTCATTAAAAAAGAAATCTACCTTTGACCCCCATGTCCCCTTAGTAATGTCCTATCTCTTTTTCTATTTCGTCCAAACATCTTTAAAGAGTTACCTATATTTAATGTGCACATGACCACTTCATGGGCCATTCACTCTGCACCCCCTGCAATCTGGCTTCTGCTTTCGATAAAGCCACCCTTATTCTAGCTGGAAAATCCAGTGGACAGTTCCAATCTTTGTCTCACTGTAAGTTTCTGGGGCATTTGGCCATGTTGCTTGTGTGCACCACTCACCATCCATGATAGTCATGTTATACTCTCTCCATTGGCCTCATTTATTTCTGTTCTTTCTCAACCATGGGCTACTCTCCCTCCACTCACCACCTACACGCTGGGGTTACCTACCTGTCTGTTTTAGCCTACTGATCTTCTCATTACTGATACTCTTCTTGGGTGGATTTTTCTACACTCAGGATTTCAGTTACCACCTGTATGGTAATGACTCTCTAATTTAATCTCCATCACTGATATCTCCCCCAATCTTTAGGTGCACCAATTCCATCACCTGCTAGGCAGCTTTGCTTGGGCACTCTTCAGACATTTCAGATTCAATTGCTCAAAAGCTACATGTATTGCTTTCCTCCAACCTAAACCTCTATTTGTTGTGTTACCTTCTCTTTACCCAGTGACAAAAGTTATAAAATGTCTGCCTTGACTTTGCTCTTCTCCTCCCTCCTTTTATCCAGCTGATCGTTACGTCCTGATGGATTTCCCTCCTATACATTTCTCAAACCACCCCCTCAACTCCACTCCTACCACCACTACCCTAGCTCAAATGCACCTTCTCTTACTTGGACCAATATGACAGTCTCCCAGCTGGCTTCCCGGTTTCTAGACTTGGCCTGTTCCATTCTCTCTCCAGAGCTACCTGAATGATTCATATATAAACACTAATCTGACCCAACCCCTCTCTTGCTAAAGCCATTCTGAATTTACACGAGGAAATTCAGCCTCCTTTGCTGTGCCTGTCTCTTGTCCACCTCGTAAACCTCAGCTCCTATCACCTGTTGCCTCCTATTTTGATTCCAACTCTCAACAGACAGTACTTCTCTGCAAACCTCTGTTTCTCTCTGTTCTCTTTGCTTCCTCTTTTACTAATAAATATGTTTTACCTCAGCGTGTTAGGTTAGTATTATAAGGGAAGTTTCAAGTTCGTTTTATATTAAATATTAGTGCCTTCATGCTTAGGGAGGAAGGGAAACAGAGAAAAAGCCCATTGCTAAATACACATTTAAGTGGCGTTCTTGTCCAACACAGCCAAAAATCGTACTGGGCCTGAGATATTTGTGTGCCCTGGTTGATTTAAAGCTGTTAGAAAGCATGCCAAACATGTTAGGTTTTCACTCCCAGAGTTGCTGTAAACCTGGCAGAACCTGTTATGAAGAGCGCACCGCCCTCTAGAGGTTCCCATTGGGAGGAGCACATCAAATCCACAGTGTTAAGGCATTCTGCAGTTTCTCGTGAAGTGTTACTGTAGACCTTTACTACTACTGTTCTTTGTCCCAAACATGCTTTTCCAAATGTCTAATTCTGAGTCACACATTTTTAATTTACTTTGGGAATGGCATTTTGGGGTGAAGCACGTAATGGACCTCAAAACACTCAATTTGGAGTCAGGAGACATGACTTTTAGTTCCAGTTCTTCCTGTAATATCTGAGAACTTAGATTTCACATCTGTTAATCAAGTAGTGAAGATCACACTTCAAAACTGTGAATCACTAGAAAGCATATTTTGGGAGTAAAACTGGGAAGAGTTTCATACATTCAGTAAATATTTAATATGCAAGATCCTAGGATAAGAGCTGTTTTGCAGAAGTTACAATGTTAGATGAAAAGTTTTTTTAAAAAAGGCACTTGGGAAACATTCGGGCTTGCAATTTAAATGGGTAAATTAAACCTGATGCCATGGAACCTTGAAGATGAAACTGAGCTAAAACAAAACAAAACTTACTTTGACTCTAAGAGTCTTCCAACGTGAGAGTGGAAATGAGTCACACAACTACACACACACACAAACACACACACACTTTAATATGCCATTAAGCTCTGATGCAAACCCCATTTAGCCTGGTTTTTCCTTTCCTATTTTCAATCAAGAAAGAAAAAAATGAAGTCTTTCATTTAATGGTAAGAACCAACTATGGTCTTTATGTATTTGCATAATAGTGACTAATTATAGGTAAAATTATATTTTACATACTTTATTATCTTACCATGTCAATTGACATCGAACTTCATAGTATACTGAAGAAAGGAAAAAAATATTAGGACACCATTTATGTTCATAGTAACACTGGGAGTAAGATGCCACAAAGCCTGGGAGACAGTAACTGGGAAACAAGATGTCTGAATTCCTGTGATTCCATTCATGTTTGGAGGGATCTGGGGACACCAGGTGGATCTTCTGTAATGCAGGTAGCCACATCTGTGCACCATGGTTATGATGCTCACTTCTGTGGAGTTCAGTGTTGATGTCCTCTTTCGTATCTGCCTCCTCCAAGTTCAAAGCTGACCTGCTGTGCTGGGAATCCAGCAACCTGAACCTTTTTCTTCATTATAGATCTAGACAGCTTTGGACCTGGTGATGTCCAATCAATCATTTTACTTCTCTCTTCATTAGTTAGTTTACTGTCTGTGTCTTTACAAAGTTATCCAGGCATTAGCAAAGACATGAACCTAGAGAATACCTCAAACATTTGGAACACATATAAAACATTAGTACTTCAAATTTTTTCTTATGCTTCTATAGCTAAGGAAAACTTTTCATTTTTTTCAGTCTTAGCCTAGTCTATCCAGCATTCCTTGCTGGAGGCACAGCTAGGATGAAAGTTTTGAAATGAGAAATGAAAGGAGTAAATAGACTTGAGTTTACTAACAGTGTCCGTGTTTTCATTCCTAAAAGTTATGACACAACAATTGTTAGACCCTAATCATTAAGAAATTCTCAGTATCATCTTCTCTTAGGCCAAAACATTCAACTAATAAATTAAACTACCATACCTATTTTTATTCTGCTCTCATATTTCAAATGCATTTATGCACTTCAAATTTCTGTTCCAAATATTGCTAAGGTAAGACTCTACATAGTTCTTTGACTTATGACTTAATGCTAGATGCCACCTTATGCTGTTTTACTTCTGCTTTCTTCATTCATTCATTATCCTATTCTTTCCTTCCTTCTTCCTTTGTAATCCTTGTTTATGTATTATTAGAACTTGTAAATTTCACTGAGTAGTGGTTACAATGCAGGCAACTCATAAGACCTAACAGGTATATTTAGATAATAAAAATATTGAACTGTGAGTCTGGAGTGGGAAAAGCCGATCACATCACTTCTCCCCCAAACAACATTGCTCTGAGATTTAGTCTAAAGAGATTTACTTTTCAGTAAGTAGAAATGTATTTTGTGCATAGCTTGCTGCTCATTCCAAAGTATAATTCTCTTTCTGGAGGTAAACCCCTGGAAAGCAGGTGCCTGGTGAGCAATGGACGTCCTGCCCGGAGGCCACGGGTTCTCGGAAATGCCGCAGAACATCCTGTTCCTGGGAGCCCTTTTGCCTGGTTGTTTGTGCTCTAGAGACTTGGCTTCTGGTGTTCTTGCTCAGACCTTTGGACTTTGGCAAGGCCACTTCTCATGTTTCTGTCTTGCTCTGTGTGCCATTCTGGCTCTGTAGGTGGTTTGGTTTTTTGTGTTGTGACACTGGAGGCTGCTTGGAGTGAGCTCCCGGGCACTGGCTCATGGGCACTCTGCTACATTGCAGTAACAGCAGCAGAACCTTCATTTGACTGGGAAACAGTAACTATTACTGGAAGAAAAAAGTAGCAAAACATTATTTCCTAATATGTGCAAACATAATGAGGGGCCGGGTCTCCAGCTTTAAGGGTGATTATTAAAGTTACTATTGCCAGGTACCGACACTAAGTACTTTAGCTGTGCAACTTGATTTGAATAGCATGCCAGAAGAGCACCGTCAAAGCCTTTTGATAGCATGCTACCAAGAAAATATGATAACATATGACCCCAAGAAAAGTATTTAATCATCTTGGTACATCTATAAAAATAGAGCCAAATAAAAAAACAGTATAAATAATAAAATCTTCCTCACTGGGGTTTTGTGAAGGATGCCTACTAGCCCTCATGAAGTATTCTGAGTTTCCTGAAAGGAAAGCCTTTTGTAAATTCAAGGTATTGCTATTCAGTAATTGTTGGTCATAACATTGCACATGCTAGATGGGAAACGGGACAGTGGGAGAGTTAAGTAATTAAGCTAAAATCACCCAGTGAGCTGGGGAAAACCCAAAAGTATAAAGAGACCTAAATTTGTTTCATGGGAGGAACAAAGAAATAGCTGGACAAAGCCCCAGAGTTTAAGTGACAAGGACACCTAACATAAAACTTGAAGTCCTAGGCATGTAGCCAAATAATATAAATATCTTTGTCAAATGCAAGTGTATCCATACCAGTCAGTCCTTGTCCTTGGAGGAGAGCTAAGGTGAGTCCTGCTGAGGACAGAGACTCTTCTGTGTTTGATTTGCAGGTATAGCCAGTAGTTGACCCTCTGAGCCCAACACTGCAGAGAACACAGTAATCCTAGTAAACTGACTGTGGCTATCTCCCCAGGGTGGCCCTCTGAGAACCCCCCCTCGGTTCCTGAAAGAAATAGATAGACAGGTTCTAGGTGGAAAGAAACAAAGTGCCTTGAGCTCTGTGGGATAGGATCCTGTCTTCAACTCCTAGACACCTAAAAAGTCTTGCCTGCACTCGTGGCCTTTCAACCAGAAAAGCATGACAGAAAGACTTTATGGTAATCAAATGGGAAAGATGGGGCAAGATTTTTTAAGCAGTCAGTGTTAAGAGAAAAAAGGAAAGCCATGTCTGTGCTCTCTAACTCAGGGTTAAATTTTGCAGCACCTAATGGCAACTATTAAACAAGGACGTACTCTTATCTAATTTGTGCTGTTGTCTTCCCAGGATCTGGAACATTTTCTGTGAGAGTCCACCTTTATCTCTGGAAGCCTCTGGCAAACAGTCCCATTTCAGCTCGGGTCCTTTTGTAGAAAGAACTTGATGCTGAAAGCAGCTCGCCCCTTCTGCCCTCAGTCTCCGCTCTCCCCCTCCCCTCCCCACCGTGGTTAACTTATTTTTCATCTTTGTTCTGAGTCGCTCTAGGCTGGTTCCATTTTTATTTCTGTTAACTTTTAATGAGTTAGTAATTCAATGATCTTGGCTTTGAATCTTTGGAACTGTGGGTTGTTAGTAAGGATTGAATCAGCTTGTTGGCTCCTAATAGACTCTGAAATCCAGTAACATTCACAGTGCGTTTGTTCATTCCGTTGACTGCCAGCTCCCGGTAGGAGCAATGACCGACAGAGAAGAATCCAGGTAAATCCTCTTTGGTTGCCTGAGAGCTGTTGTTGTTTACTCCAATTGTATAACCTCTTCTAATTGAAGCATCACCCTTCAGAGGAGATGTTACTCCCCACTTTGATTATCATTTACTTGAGTTTATAAGAAACTTTCACATCTTCCTAACTAGTCAGCATATAAGATTTGCTCCAAGCTCTACACAGTGTATGCTATAAATATTTTCCATTGAGAAATTAACTTACATTACAGCTATAAGTCTACATGCCAAACTTATGATGCCTATTACTAAATGAATGATAATGGACACAAATGAAACAGTCTGTAATTCATATTCAAAATCTGTCATTGCTACGTTTGTCTAAGGAAGCTTCAGTGAGTATACTTGAGATGCATATGAAATGAGGAAAACAATTAACAGAAGTAGTTCAATAGAGAAATCCTGATCCTAGGACTAATAAGACTAGATTTTCTTAAATCCAAATGCCTGTAAGATTATATGCAGAAGGATAATCTGTGTCCAGCATGTCAATAGTCATGATTCTCAGAAGGAATTATTTGCACTTTAGTTGTTCTTAGCAATGGAGAGTTGTGTCTTCTTATTTGTTCCCTTGTCATTAGAAAGGATGACTTACCATACATTTAATTCAAGCTGTTCTCTTTAAAAACGTTATTCGAGAAATCTTGATCACAACCTCCTTTCATTCCTGCCCACTCCCATCCCCCTAACCTCCATCCCACCCCTCCACCCTGCTCTGTTTTGGTTTGTTGCTTTGGTTTTTACAAATCAATATATAACTCATTAAGGCTCAAGAGACTATGCTTGAAACCTGAAAGCCAGCATGAAGGTCAAATGAGAAATAACAATTTTCTTTTGAATTTGATGTCTCATTAGTGTAAGTGCCAGGATAACAACCCACAGTCTTCTTAATATAGTGGCTCCCATTTATATGCTGTATCCTTAAACCACCTCTGTTATCACTTTCTGAGTGTTTTTCTTTCAAATGGTGCTTGTTTCACTTAAATAAACTTTCTTTAGGTTGAACTTCCAGATAATGACTTCAAGTAGAAAACCAGTATCTTCTGTCACAATAAATGGTATCCGGGAAGAGAAATAATGGTGAAAACAAGAAAATATTATTTAATTCTAGCTAGAAACATGAGCCTACCAAGGTACTGAGCCTGAGTCTTTCTCTCCTTTTGTTAAATGTTAAAGATGTGTTGAATACACTAATGGAGACCTTCTCTAGACATTATGCTGAGTACAGGGAAGTTTGAAAAGAACTTTCTCACAATGTGATTTAGTGGATTTAATACCTTCTCCCAAACAAAAATTACCTTTACCTTAGAAAACAATGCCTTGATAAAACCAACTCAAATCCCCTAAGTTTAACAAGTGATGGTGGTAATGTACAATCCTCCGTGTGAGACCAAGCTGAACCCATGGTTCTATTACCCAAGATTCTTCTTCCTCACGAATTCTCACTAATATAGAGTGGCTGCCTCCATCACCACCACAATACCCCACAGGTGTGCCCTCCTGGACATTCTGACTCAAGCAAACACAGGCCTCCTTCCTTAATTCCTCTGGGAAGACCTGGGAAGAGCCTGGAAATTTAAATATGACTTCATAGAGAAATAGGGTTGTAAAAAGGAAATAAGCAGAAAAACTTAACTCATATGTTTTTTGTTGTTGTTCAGGGGTTTTTTTAGGCAACGGTTCCCCAACTTTCAGCACGTATTGAAATCAGCGGGGACCTTGTTAAAACACTGAGTGCTGGGCCCACCCCCACATTTCCCAATTCTGCAGGGCTGAATTGGGGCCTGAGAATTTACATTTTGAACAAGTGCCTAGGTGAGGTTGGGGCTGCTGATCTGGGAGCCACACTTGGAGAACCACTGTCCTTAGGAGACCCTTTGCTGCCTGGCTTCTTCTGCCTACGTGCCTTTAAGCCAGATCCATGTTTCAGGTCTATTTGGAGACTTGTCAAGGAACCCTAATTATGAAATAGAAAGGCAGCTAGTCCCATACATAAGATTGAATTGAATTCTCTCTTTTTCTTGCAAGCTAGCATAGATTGGCTCTTCCCTCATAGCTATCCATATGACTCCTTCTCATTCAGATCTCCCAACCATATCTCCTCAATTCTAAGTGGTATATTTCCCACATTTTCACATCTCTGAAAATGGGATGTGTCTCACAATCATGCTGCAAACACCCTGAGCCTAAGGGAATCCTGTTGTACTTGTTCATAGTATCATTGCTTTCACTGAGTTATGTGCATTTTTGGTACTGCATAAGTTGGTTTCATTGCCATTTAAAATGTCTTTAAAATTATGATGCTGTAATTGAGCATTGAGACAAAAAGTTATTGTGTATGAAGAAAGGCGTGGGAATAGGGCAATGAAGCTTACATTTGGTATTGAAGAAAATATTTTGTTTCTAGAAGAATGATCAAAAGTTCATATTTTTAAAAAGAGCTATAACAGTTTTATTTTAAAACAGCAACATGTACAATACACCCATACTTAGTTTGCAATTATTAACATGATGGGGAAAATCTTTAACCTCACTAAAAAAAAAAAGACATTTATAGATTTTTTAAATTCTTCTAGGTAGTACACAAGGGAAAATTTTGAAGACCTCAGCTGTAGATTGCAATTTCCCAAATGGATCTCACAATATGGGCACCTAGACAAAACAAATTCTTTAACCAAAGAGAGGAAAATGAGAAAGTAGGACAACTTACTGATTTTTTAAATAAAATGACATAAAATGTTTTCAGTTTAAAATTTTGTTCTATATTCTGAAATTAAGGTGCTTTCTACTTTTTCTTGGGATTGGGAGGAGTTTAGTTTGAAAATAATGATATTAATATATAACGTGCTCTTTTTTTTTCATTTCTACATTGCTTTTGAAAGCAACAACTATGAGCTTTATGGGGCCTGCATAAGGAGGCTACCTATACGTCGACGAAGCTGAGTTTCATTTTGCTACTGAGAAACACACAAATGCATGGTGTATAACTTTCTAAGCATTGCAACTAAAAGCAGAAGAAATTGCCAGATCCCTGCTAATTTATGAAATGCATTTCAAAGCCACTGAACTTAACATTTTAGGCAGTGCAGCACAATTTAATTGGCATTATTTCTCTTAGTGGTCCAGAAAATAATGGTGTGAATACAAATGTTGATGTCTTCAATTTGATCAAACACTGTATTTAAAATTGCACCTCTTCCTGCTGATCAACTTTATCCTGCTTTACTGCACTATATAATTCACCAATTTACTCTAAATTTACCATCAGTGTCCTTCAGCTGGAATATAAGCTCCATGAAGGCAAACATCTTTGTTTATTCATCCTAGGGTCTAGATAAACCAATGTTCAATGCACATGTGTTGAATGAATTAATGACTGAACGAATTAGACTGTAACCCCTACTGGAATGTAATTTTACACTTACCCTTGTGACCTTGATAAAACTAATGGGCCTGACTTTGTGAGCCTGGCAGCTTTACAGCAAATCTACATTTTGGGTGTGTAGAAGACTGGCCAAGGAACAATATCAAAGACTAGTACCACAAGCTGTAAAGCAATAATGAAGAGTGACATAGTTTCTAGTGAGGAGAGAGATCCAAGATGGCCGACTACTAGCAGCTCAGAATTGTAGCTCCCGGAGAAAGCGCACAGAACGAGACGATGCCACACTTTCAGACAAATTTTTGTTGCTCATGGACTAGGAGATTCCCAGTGGAGGAGCCCCACTGGTCACCAGCATGACTCTTGTGGCCGGTGTGGCGGTTTTGCTGGCACTTCGGCACAGCAGTTCTCCGTGCAGAGTAAACGGGACTAGGTCCCCTTTTGATTGACTTTTGGAGCTCTGGGAAGGCAGAGTCGCCCATTAACCTGATTGAAAAAAGGATTCAAGAGGGAAGCCAGACTGGAGATTCCAGAGCAGAAAAGCACCATGAATCTTAATGCCGCTGTTTTAGCCGGCGCAGTGGGTTGCTCAGAATTTGGCGTTGGGAATTAACAAGTTGGACATCTACTCAGAGACCTAATTTGAAAGTTGGCAATTACAGAGACAACAGGTGGATAAACTTACAATGACGGGAAGAAGCCAGCATAAAAAAGCTGAGAATACCCAGAATCAGAATGCTTCTCCTTCTACAGGGGATCACAGTTCTTCATCATCAAGGGAACAAGGCCTGATGGAGAATGAGTGTGTTTCATTAACAGAATTAGGCTTCAGAAGGTGGATAATAAGGAACTTTTCTGAGCTAAAAGAACATGTTCTAGCCCAATGTAAAGAAACTAAGAACCTTGAAAAAAGGTTTGACAAAACCCTCATGAGAATAGACAATTTAGAAACGAATATAAGTGAATTAATGGAACTGAAGAACACAATACGAGAACTTCACGAAGTATGCACAGGTTTTAATAGTTGAATTGATTAAGCAGAAGAAAGGATATCAGAGGTCGAAGACCTACTTAATAAAATGAAACGAGAAGATAAGATTCAAGAAGAAAGAATAAAAAGGAATGAGCAAAGTCTCCAGGAAATATGGGACTATGTGAAAAGACCTAATTTATGGCTGATGGGTGTACCTGAATGTCATAAAGAGAATGAATCCAAGTTGGAAAATACTTTTCAGGATATTATTCAGGAAAACGTTCCTAACCTAGTAAGGCAGGTCAATACTCAACTCCAGGTAATCCAGAGAACACCACAAAGATATTCCTCAAGTAGACCAACTCCAAGACATATAATTGCTAGATTCACTAGGGTTGAAATAAAGGAGAAAATTCTAAGGGCAGCTAGAGAGAAAGGTCAGAGTACCCATAAAGGGAAGCCTATCAGATTCACAGCAGACCTCTCAGCAGAAACCCTATAATCTAGAAGAGAGTGGGGTCAATATTTAATATCCTCAAAGAAAAGAATTTTCAACCCAAAATCTCATATCTAGCCAAACTAAGCTTCATAAATGAAGGAAAAATAAAATTCTTCGTGAATAAGCAAGCACTCAGAGATTTCATCACCACCAGGCCTGCTTTACAAGATCTTCTGAAAGAAGCACTACAAACAGAAAGGAACAACCAGTATCAGTCATCCCAAAAACTCACCAAAATTTAAAGAGTATCTCCATAATGAAGAATTTACATCAACTAACAGGCAAAATAGCCAGCTAGCATTAAATTGCAATATTGAACTCACAAATATTAATACTAATCCTAAACTTAAATGGATACAATGCCCCAATTAAAGTCACAGACAGGCAAATTGAATAAAAAATTAAAATCCATCGGTACGCAGTATCCAGATCCAACTCACAACGATACACAAAGACTTAAAGGGATGAAGGAAGATTTATTAATTAAATGGAGAGCAAAAAAATGAAAAACAGGAGCTGTAACTCTTGTCTCCGATAAAATAGACTTTAATAGTAACAAAGACTAAAAGAAACAAGGATATTACATAATGGTAAAAGGATCAATGTAACAATAGGAGTTAAAGATTATAAATATATACGTACCTAATATAGGAACACCCAGATACATAAGACAAGTTTTTATTGACTTACAAAGAGATTGGGACTCCTACACAACAGTAGTGGGGGATTTTGACATCGCATTGTTAATTTATATTACACCCATTCTGAAAGTGACTACATAATAGGAAGTGAATTACTCTTTAGCATTTGCATAGTATTTCACAGACCTAAATGAAATATTGGTTGACTGTTTGTTTGTTATTTTCTTCCCTTATTCCTTCCTGTCTCTGTTGTTAAGTACAATTGACAGCATAAAAGAGGTTTTTAATATCTTTTTAAGATTGCATTCCAGCCTGGGCAATAGAGCAAGTATTCTGTTCTCTCTCCCCCTTTTTCATTCTTCTTCTTTCTTTCTCTCATAAAAAAAAAAGTTTCTAGTGATGAGTCCCTATGTATAGGAGGGAAGTGGGCATTAGGACAAGGAAGGAATCAAGGATTATTCTCTTACAGCCATGCATGTAGTCAAATGTGTGAAATGAATGGATGAGTAAATGCAATGTTTGACAATATCTCTAAATATGATTTTTTGTCTTGTACCAATAGTCATATCTTTTAAGTGGTAATCTCATTACCTCTCCAAGACCAAGCAAGACATCAATCAAATGGTGTGAGAAGCAAATTCATGCATTAACTTAATCATGAAAGCAAGCAGTAGCTCATGTGCCATGCAAAGAACTCAGATTCAAAGGAATGAGAATCAGGTAGCAGGTCGAGTAAATATTCTCACAACCAGACCTCAACTTAGAAATTAAACATACTCTACTTTTCCTTTAGTCTTCATTTATTTTTGCTTAAGTTTGTGGGGATGTATTGGCTTAATTTGCTTCTGACAATTGTATTTCTTCTTGGGAAAAATGGAACAAGTGACTAATACCTACCAGGTGCACGGTAGGTAGGCAGAGGTGAATGGAAGCAGAGCCAACACATTTTCTGTGCCAAGTAAAATTCCCCAGGCTGAATTACATTTCAAATTTGTTTGCATTGGTTCTTTCATTATCCCCACTTACACAAATAGAACTGAAATACCAGATGGTTAAGTACAGAATATCATGATTTGATGACTTATAGACACAAGGGGTCAGCATTTGAACACAGATGATTTGGTTGAAGTCTTGCCTTGTTCCCTTCTGTTGCTCTATTCTGGCTTGCTGTGCTTTTCTGTATGAGGGTAGAAAGGGAAATGGAATTCTATTTGTATCTTGCAAATCGCTTTCTTTTCCAGTTTAGAATCTTGAGATCTCTCTTTTAGATCGAATCAGTCTGTTATTGTCATGGGAGATGATATCTAGCAATGAGTCTTACCAGTCTCACTGGCCCCAATGGTTTCAGCAAACTTCAGTGACCTCCAGATATACACTAATTTACCTCTTCTCAAGAAAGCTCCTTAACTTGAAGAGCCCTTAATCTATGCTTGCTTAATAAATGTATTGGGTGATACACTATTTTACTGATGCAAATCTGCCAAAAACAAGGAATATGTGGTTAGAGAGATTGTATCTTGATTCTGAGCTTATTCTGAGCTTTTGACTTAGCATTAGGCTCCATTATAATTGCTCTATCATTGATCTGTTTTTTCACTTGCTACTCCTAACTCAGTGCAAATCCATGCTACAGTATCTCTTAAGAAGAACTGTATCATTCCCATAACTAAAAATTATTACTTACAGTAAAACTCACTTTTTCGAGTGCACCGTTCCTTAGTTGAGTGTTACTGGCTCAGGGTATCATGAGGCTGCAATTGAGATGTCAGCCAGAGCTGCTCTCCTGTCTGAAGGCGGAGAATCCACATTTCTTCATGTGGCTATAGGTGGGATTCCGTTCCTCATGGACTGTTGGACTGGGGACTTCAGTTTCCTGCTGGCTATTGCTGGAAGCTTACCTCAGTTTCTTGTCATGTCTCCATAGGGTAGAGTGACCCACATGATACAGCTTGTTTCCATGCAGGTGAGAAAGTGGGAGACTGAGAACAAGATGAAAGTCAGGGTGTTTCTGTAACACGTGTAGAAGTGACAGCACATCATGTTTGCTGTGTTCTATTTATTGGAAGAAAAAGTAGAAAGGATTACATAACAGTGTGAACACCAGAAGCAGGGATTATTGGGGACCATTTTAGAGGTTGTTACCATAAAGGCGGTCACAGTGGTCCAATTGAGAATGATGGAGTTTGAATTTGGATGGTGTCAGTAGGCTGACAACACCCCATTGCAAAATATGAGTGACATTTAGAAATATAAAATTACTAAAACATGCTAGTTGATTGTCTATGATAGATAAAAGAATAACAAATTTAAAAGAAGACTCCAGATTTTAGGCCTGAGCTCCTGAGTAGATGGCAGTACTGTTCACTTACAATGTTATCCTGCAGGAAGGGAGAGATGGTGACTGCAGTTTTGGATATATTATCTTGCAGGTACCTGTGTGGTATCTAATTTGAATATCAGGTAGGGGGTTAGATATTCAGATTTGGAGCTCATTAGAAAGTTGTGGATCAGATGGTAGATTTGGCTTTTGTCACCATATAGATTACAATTGAAGCCTGTCTTAGGTCCAGTTTCTAGGAGCACAAGTTTCCCAAGTGACAAGTGAGTTAGTAGGAATGAAGTGAATGGACTCTTTCTAGTTCTACCTCTTGGCTCCTGTGTTCATATATTCTACCATTGGATTCTACCATTGGATACACAGTACCACATAATGACCATTGATATAAGATGTATACTACATCCTAAAGCATCACCCAAACCTCAAAATGTATTATCTCTAAGCTGGCACCTCAGTTGTGACTTTAAGAGACTGTTCCAATCTCTGTCAGAATAGCAATGTCTGGGATATACGGTATGTGGGAATTGGTGGATTCCATATTCATGTACCAGTTTTGTGACCTCCCTCGTCATGAGTTGGCTTCTTGGTATGATGCAATATTATTCAGGATTCCATGTCAGTAAATCAAGTACTCTGTGAATCTTTGAATAGCAGGTTTGAATTGAGGCACTGCGGGCAGAAAGGCAAACCTATACACAGAAAATATGCTATTCCTGTATAAGACAAATCGTTTCCCTTTTCAGGGTAGATAAGGAATTATTTATAACTAAATGGTGTCTTCTTGAGAGATGGTAGCATACTGGTCATCTGTCAGACAGGTTTCAGCAGTGGCAGTAACTAGATCAGCATTGGTGGGAGGGAGACCCTTCCACTGTGCTCACACAGAGCCTCCATTTGAATATCCATGGTTATTCTTTGAGGAGGCCCAATGTACCAGCCCTGGTGTGGCCAGGGAAACCTGACATTTACCAGTTAAGTTATCCTGTCCAACCAGCTTTGTAGAGCCCCTTCTCTAGTGAATACTCCCTGATGGACAGTAATGCATAATGCACAGTTTCCCCTTCCTATAGGTCCATGAACCTGTTTCCACTCTAGATCTCTTTGTTCCCAGTTTTCCAATCCAAATGTTCCAATTCCAGATGTTCCAATCTGCACTTCTCAGAAGTCCATGAGCCACTTCTGACTTGAGAAGTGGCCTCCATTCCAACTCTTCCAATTCCAGATGTTCCATTCTGCACTGCTCAGAAGTCCATGAGAGTGGCTTCCTTCAAGCCACTTTCTTCACACAAAGCGGATGACCAGGTGCACTGCTGTTCAAAGCTGGGACCTCTATAAGTGGGCTGTCATGCAGCAGCAGTCTTTTTTGTTGGTACTAGCACACCAAGCTGGTCTATTTGTGACTCAGACCTTGGTTTCTTTGTCTCCTTCATCTGTGCTGGGTCCTCAGTTATTATATAGGACCATTTTGGCACACCCACATCTTGGGCCTTTAAATCTCTTCTTTAGAACTCTAGTGAGACTACCCTGGTATCTCCACCTCATTTAATGTGAGTCAGACTTATCACCCCACATCAAATTCCTAAGAGTCATCTCAGCAATGGAATAGGACCAATTCTAAAGCCCACAGGAAGTCCTCTGAAGGGCAATTGCGAGCAAAAGTGAACTAAAACTAGGGAAGAGGCACAGAGACTGGTGAAGATGATTTGAAGAGAGTTGTCCAGCCACTAACTGTGTCTACTACAAAGTTATAAGGGTGGATGATGTGGAGAGGTCAAGTGAGAAGAGCACAGTACTTAAGACAGAGCCCTCTCTACAAAACCCCAATAATTAATGATTACTGGAGAAAGTATTGCCTACAAATAAGACAGAAATCGAGTTGCAATAGATGATGCTAGACAGTGTTTTAAGCAAAGGATTATTCTACTGAACTGGCAGATGCTGATCATTAACTAAATTGAAAGTTCAAATGCATTCATTGGATGTAGTATCATGGAGGTCAGTGATGACCTTGGCAAGGGCAATATCGTGGGATGGTGGGCCCAGGAGTCAGATTTAGAGTGAAGAGTGGGAGGAAAATAAATAAAGCCAAATAAAGAAAGGTACCAGAAGAAGGAAGGGAAGAAACAGGATGATGGATGGAAAAGACTATAGGATTAAGGTAATATTTTATTCTACTCTTTGTTTATTTTGTTTTTAAGTTTGGAGAGACATGAATAATGCCAGTTTGAAGGAGGTCTGGGAGAGAGGGAGAGAAAGACAGAGGGAGAGATAGAGAGGGAGAGATTCATTGGTGCCAGATTCCTAAGGAGAAGACTTTAGGGGAAAAGATTCTAAGTCCAGATGAAGGAATTGCTTTTGATGGTAAGGGACAATCTTCACATTGGAACAAAAAGGTGGTGAAAATAATAGTTTTGGGATTTGATGGTGGGAATTTGAGGCTATACAGTTCCAATCAGATGGTTTATTTCCCCCCAGTAGAAGACAGGGTCATTTGCTGAAAGTCCATGTGTTGGAGAAAGTAAGAGGATTGAGATGGTGGACAATGTCTGAAAGAAAGGACAGATGGTGTACAGAGGTGGCAGGTGATAACAGCAACGAGGAAGATGACTGTAAGGCTAGGCTTAGCACGCCCAGTATTTACAGAGGGTGGAAAAATACTTGTCTGGAACATGAACCCACTTCCAGCCCTGAGGTACTTAGGGAATTAGGAAATATGCCACTTCTATTAAAAGGGCTGTAATGAAAGTGGTACTCCACATGGGAAGTTAGGGTTAGTTATGAGCAGAAAGTGCAAGGAAGATACTTTTGAGAATGTAGAAGAATTATTTATCATAGGGCTGGGGTTTCTGAAGAGGAAAGTGAAGATTTTGGGAGTTTGGGAAGGATTTGAACAGAGATTAAGTTGGGAAGGAGAAAACACAGAAATACACAGACCAACAAAATATTCTACAATTTTTAACCTGTGAAGGTGTATTGAAAAATAAAGACTGAAAAGTAGATTGACCTGTAGTTGTTGAGGAAAGGGTGTGCTTAGGAACTGGCCATCATTCTGTAAGTGATAGGGAGCCAGTAAACTCCTTTCTGTTGGTGTAACTTTCACCATCAGGATTGAGCTTTAGTAAAATAGCTGCCATGTGGAAGTTGGCATGGAGAGAGAGAGAAATTGGAGGCAAGAAGGAAACAAATAAGCTAGTGCAGTGGCCTAGGTGAGAAGTAACATGAGTCTAATCTACACAAATGGCCAGGAATAGAAATGTGGTGATGGAGTAAATTGGATAAATGACATACCCTTGATTGACAATCAACTAAACTGCTTTGATTTGTCAAATTATACTGGAAAGGTCATAATTCCCGACCTCATGTTTGTAAGCCAAAAAGTGTCTGAGACAGGTCTCGATCAATTTAGAAAGTTTATTTTGCCAAGGTTAACGACCTTGTCAGGAGGCAAGTCTGTGCTTTCTCCAAAGATAATTTTAAGAGCTTCAGTATTTAAAAGGGAACATGCAAAAATTGGAGAATGAGAAATAAATTGTTAGAAGATATGGGTAGATAAGAGACAAACAGTTCCACTGTTTTGAGTCTTTGATCAGTCTTTCACCAAATACACAATTTACATGTGAGAAGAAGGTAGAAGAATAGTCACTTATGCCCTCATCTAGCTAAGTGAATCTGCATTTTACATCAGAGGAAGGATTTAGATATATATTGGTCTCAGGTGAGCAGAGGGAGGACACAGTTCTGTCCTTTGTCACCCACCTGTGAAGATAAGCTATCAATTTACATTGTCAGGGTAAAATTCAACAGAACTGTTTTAGGGTAAAGCTCCTGGAGCCCGCAGTTTCCTAGTGAGTAAATGGTAAGGGACATTTGGGACTTACATAGCTTTCTTATCTTTGTTGCTGTCTTATTTAGAAATAAAATTGGCAGGTTTGCCTAACACAATTACCAGCTTGACTTTTTCCTTTGGCTTAGTGATTTTGAGGTCCCAAGATTTATTTTCCTTTCACACGTTTTTCACTATTCCCACTCCAACCTCATCCTTCCCCATGTGCCCCCAAATATCTTTCTGAGCCATAGAGAATTAATGTTAAAAGGAACAGCACATTTCCTGACATCCATAAAACTAGGGAAGAGGAATAGAACACAATTGCATAATTATCATTGCACAATCACAACTGGAACTGATTCTTCCAGCTTGAAAATGGCTCTTGGTTTCCCCTGGTGACATTTTCAGACCTTCATTATAAATAAAGAACCTTGGTAACCATGTCATACATTTTTCCATGACCTGAAACATATCCATTTAATGAGATGATGACCTTTATTTATCTACAAAATGTGAAACCATTAGCTGTTAACCAAACATACAGAGTGAGGTTGAAACAGTAACTTGGGACTTTGAATCTCAGAACTTAGATTCTTTTCTAAACAACATTTGGACAAGTGAACAAAATTTTTTTCTATTACTAGGGATTTTGATAGAAAAACACATACATCATAACTCCATAGTTGAGTGTGTATAATAGATTGGATAACTGTTTACTAATATTCAGTGCCCCATCTGTAAGAAAAATTTGTATTTATCTGACTCTTAGGTTTGGCCATGTGACTTGCTATGACCAAAGAGATATAATGGCAGTGGCATGCATGTCCTCTTCAGGTGGAAGTTTAAGAACCAGTGCATTTTTTTGGCCATACTGTCTCTACACATTGCCTCAGCAATGGGTAATTTAGATTGCGTCCACTCTCTCAGGCTAGGTCTCTGGGTGAGGACAAAGTGACAGAAAGCAGAGCCCTCAACTGGCACATGAGGGAAATGTATTATAAGCAAGAAATAAACTTTGCTGCTTTAGGCCACAGACATGTAGGGTGGTTTGTTATCACAGTATAATCAAGCTATCTCAATTTGTTAAGGGTATGTGTCTACTGCACACCTGTATTGCATGTCTAGAATAATTTTTACAAGAAAGAAATACTGAGGGGAAAGGTAGTGTGGGTGTAATGAGAAAAAACTGGTAGAAAACAGTCTTTAAATTGTCACTAGAAATTGGTGAAAAAACTCACTGTTCTTTTTTGTTTAACTATATACTGCTATAAAAATGATCAAATATTTTGTTTTAAGTGCTTGGGGATGGAGAAAGTGGAGATATTGGAAGTGCAAAATAATAAATGTATAAAAAAAGGGAAATTTCTCCAGATTTTCTAAAAACTTAAAGAAAAGTTAACAGGAATGCCTCCAACTGCAGAGACCAGAATAACAGTTGGGTGAGTATTTTTGTGATTCCTTGACTGGAATTAGCCTCTAGGTGTGTACCTCATCATACAATCACATCTTAGAGGACCATTCCAACACTTAGAATATTGGAGAAGTCTATCAGATCTGCTCATAATGTGATGGCCAAAGACTGGCTAGAACTCAAGAAAGTTCATGAAGAGCCTTTCTCCAAGGTGCTTAAGACTTTATCATGTCGATACATGTCTTTTTAGTTAGAAAGAATTTGTTCTGTGTCTCTTGTGTTCTTCAAAGTGAAATGTGTAATATGAATTAAACAGTCTGATGAGAAAAAAGCCTACCAAGAGGATAAAATCAGGACCTAACTTTAGTGTTACTTTGAAAAAAGTAAGCAAGAGTTATTTCACCTGATTCATGAAATTTGTTTATTTTTCATTACTTTGTACATGTGTTTGTGAAAGGGGCTCCAAGAAATTGGGCATAATGTAATTGACTAGCAATGTACCAGGCAACTGTTTCCAGGGATTTCAGAGGGTTTTAAAAATTTTGTTGCTTGAGAAATTTGGCATTCATGATTCAGTGCCATAGATCTGGTGTCAGCTTTTTCTCTATGTAGGAAGTATTTGTTTCCACAAACAGGGGTAACAACATTCCTTTTAACACAATTATCAGAATAGAATAAATCTACATAAAGGAACCAACATCGTGGTAAGAAGCACTTAGGTTTTCTGAACAGCTATGCAGTTAATGTGGTTTGGGTCTGTGTCCTCACCCAAATCTCATCTCAAACTGTAATCCCCACATGTCAGGGGAGGGACCTGGTGAGAGGTGATTGGATGATGGGAGGGGATTTGCCCCATGTTTTTCTCTTAATAGTGAGTGAGTTCTCATGAGATCTGATGATTTAAAAGTGTGACACTTCCCCCCTTGCTCTCTTTCTCTCCTGCCGCCATGTAAGATGTGCTTGCTTCCCCTTCACCTTCTGCCATGATTCTAAGTTTCCTGAGGCCTCCCCAGTCATGCAGAACTGTGAGTCAATTAAACTTGTTTTCTTTATCAAATACTCAGTGTCAGGTAGCTCTTTGTAGCAGTGTAAAAGCAGACTAAACAGCAGTCTTACAGAGGCATGGTCAGGATTTGCTGACAGTACCAGAAAGAGGCAAAAACTTACAAATACTGATTGATTAAAAAAAAATCAATACTTGAAGACTTATTTTTGAACAAGCACATAAACAAAAACCAAGACTTAGTTTATTATTATCTATAAAAGCAGGTGAGCAATAACCATACTGTTTAGATGGGGAGATAGGGAAGTGAAAAAAAAACCAACCCAAATTTTATCTTCAGCTTAGCTAGGACAGCACTCCAGACGTGTGTATATAATTTGCCTACTAATCACTTCCACTTGGATGTTTAAGTGGCATCTAAACTTATATGATCCAATTGCACTCTTGCTCTTCCTCGTTCCTTATCCTGCTGTGATGGTTAACTTTATGTGTCAACTTAACTGGCTTGCAGAATGCACAGATCGCTGGTAAAACATTGTTTCTGGGTGTGTGTATGAGGGTGTTTCCACAAGAGATTAGAATTTGAATCTGTAGACTGAATAAAGAGAATCCACCCTCACCAATGTGAGTGCACATCATCCAGTCTTTTGAGGGCCTGAATAGAACAAAAGGATAGAGGAAGGATAAATTCACTCTTGTCTGGAGCTGTGATTTTCATCTCCTTTTGCCCTTGGATAGCAGTGCTTCTGGCTCTCAAGCCTTTGACTTTTAGGACTTAACACTATTCCTCTCCTTCCCCTACCCAAGGCTTTCGGTCTTGGACTGAATAGCATTATCAACTGTCCTGGTTCTCCAGCTTGTAAACAGCATATTGAGAATCATGTCAACCCCCATAATTGCATGAGCCAATTCTCATAATAAATCCCTTCTTGTCTATCTATCTCTATCTCCTCTCCATCTTTATCATCTATATCTATATCTCCTATTGGTTCTATTTCTCTGGAGAACATTGACTCATGCCTGCTATTCTTATAGTCTTCCACACCTCAGGATATTGAAACTTCATGCTTCCAGCTTCTTAGGCCAAAAACCTTGTAGTCATGTTTGATTGTCTTCTTTCTCTCATATTCCACATTCAATTCTCTTCTTTCTCTCATATTCCACATTGGTAAACTCAGTCAGCTTTATTTTAAATATATATCAAGAATCTGACCACTTACCACTACCTCCATTGTTATCACTAAAACAGCACCAGTCTCCTGAGCCAAGCAAGAAACCCTACTCATTTCCCCCTTCCCAATCTTGTCCTCTTAGTGATTCTTTTTCACAAAACAACCGACAGGATTTTTTAAAATTTTCTAAACATAATTTAAAAGTTTTTTTTTAAATAAAGCACACATATATATAAACAGTTACATAATTTCACAAGGTTGTTACTACAATAGCAGCCCCTTACCGCCCTCGCCACTCCATCTATGTAGCGTCTCAGAGGCAGCTATTTTGAACTCCAACTGATTGGTATTGGCCGCATTTCATTAAATCAACAATGCCAGTGATTCTATGATGCAACAAATGCTGCCAGTAAAACTATGGTACACCATGAGTTGAAATATATCCTGATTATAGAGATGTTGAAATGTAAAAAAAAAAAAAAGTGTATTTCAGAATTGATAAAGTATGGTGTTTTCATTTCTTTGACAAACATGCTTATATATGTGTGTGTATGTATATTTACACATGCTTTTGTACCTATAGATGATATATATTACATATATTATGTATAATATAAATTATATAATTTAAATGTAATATATGTTAGCATATTATTAAGATTACATATACTTATGTATATATTTCTTTATTCCTGAGCTTAGACATTAAATGTTAACTTCCCATTATGGAAGATGAAGGTCTACTATGCTTTTATTTATTTATTTTTTAATCAAACACCTAATTTATTTTTTATTTTTTCTTAAATTTTTTTTATATTACATTTTCAATATCAGAGTATTTTTAGACACTAAAATATATTTTGGTCATTTTAGATTTCCAAAATTTTACCTATGTCTCTGGATGATTCTCTTTTCATTCTTTATAAATCTTTTTTTTAATTATTATTATACTTTAAGTTCTGGGATACATGTGCAGAACATGCAGGTTTGTTACATAAGTATACACGTGCCATAGTAGTTTGCTGCATCCATCAACCCATCATCTACATTGGGTATTTATCCTAATGCTATCCCTCCCCTACTGCCTCACCCCCCAACAGGCCCCAGTATGGGATGTTTCCCTTCCTGTGTCCATGTGTTCTTATTGTCTAACTCCTAACTCCCACTTATGAGTGAGAACATGCAGTGTTTGATTTTCTGTTCCTTTGTTAGTTTGCTAAGAATGATGGTTTCCAGCTTCATCCATGTCCCTGCAAAGGACATTAACTCATCCATTTTTATGGCTGCATAGTATTCCATGATGTATATGTGCCACATTCTCTTTATCCAGTCTATCATTGATGGACATTTGGGTTGGTTCCAAGTCTTTGCTATTGTGAACGGTGCTGCAGTAAACATACATGTGCATGTCTCTTTATAGTAGAATAATCCTTTGGGTATATACCCAGTAATGGGATTGCTGGGTCAAATGATATTTTGGTTCTAGATCCTTGAGGAATCACCACACTGTCTTCCACAATGGTTGATCTAATTTACACTCCCACCAACAGTGTAAAAGTGTTTCTATTTCTTCACATCCTCTCCAGCATCTGTTGTTTCCTGACTTTTTAATAATCACCATTCTAACTGGCATGAGATGATATCTCATTGTGGTTTTGATTTGCATTTCTCTAATGACCAGTGATGAAGAGCTTTTTTTCGTGTTTGTTGGCCACATACATGTCTTCTTTTTAGAAGTGTCTGTTCATATCCTTTGCCCAGTTTTCAATGGGGTTGTTTTTTTCTTGTAAATTTGTTTAAGTTCCTTGTAGATTCTGGATAGCAACCCTTTGTCAGATGAATAGATTGCAAAAATTTTCTCCCATTCTGTAGGTTTCCTGTTCACTATGATGATAGTTTCTTTTGCTATGGAGAAGTTCTCTAGTTTAATTGGATCCCATTTGTCAAGTTTGGCTCTTCTTGCCATTGCTTTTGGTGTTTTAGTCATGAAGTCTTTGCCCATGACTGTGTCCTGAATGGTATTACCCAGGTTTTCTTCTATGGTTTTTATGGTTTTAGGTCTTATGTTTAAGTCTTTAATCCATCTTGAGTTAATTTTTGTATTAGGTGTAAGGAAGTGGTCCAGTTTCAGTTTTCTGCATATGGCTAGACAGTTTTCCCAACACCATTTATTAAATAGGGAATCCTTTCTCCATTGCTTATGTTTTGTCAGGTTTGTCAAAGATCAGATAGTTGTAGATGTGTGGCATTATTTCTGAGGCCTCTGTCTGTTCCATTGGTTCATATATCTGTTTTGGTACCAGTACCATGCTGTTTTGATTGTTTTATACTTATAGTTTGAAATCAGGTAGCTTGATGCCTCCAGCTTTGTTAATTTTGCTTAGGATTGTCATGGCTATATGGGTTCTGTTTTGGTTTCATATGAAATTTGAAGTAGTTTTTTCTAATTCTGTGAAGAAAGTCAATGGTAGCTCGATGGGGATAGCATTGAATCTATAAAATACTTTGGGCAATATGCCATTTTCATGATATTGATTCTTCCTATCCATGAAAATAAAATGTTTTTCCATTTGTTTGTGTCCTCTCTTATTTCCTTGAGCAGTGGTTTGTAGTTCTCCTTGAAGAGGTCCTTCACGTCCCTTGTAAGTTGTATTCCTAGGTATTTTATTCCCTTTGTAACAATTGTGAATGGGAATTCACTTATGATTTGGCTCTCTGTTTGTCTGTCATTGGTGTATAGGAATGCTTGAGATTTTTGCACATTGATTTTGTATCATGAGACTTTGCTGAAGTTGCTTATCAGCTGAAGGAGATTTTGGATTGAGACAATGGAGTCTTCTAAATATACAATTATGTCATCTGCAAACAGAGACAATTTTACTTCCTCTCTTCCTATTTAAACACCCTTTATTTCTTTCTCTTGCCTGATTGCCCTGGCCAGAACTTCCTATACTATGTTGAATAGGAGTGGTGAGAGAGGGCATCCTTGTCTCGTGCAAGTTTTCAAAGGGAATGTCTCCAGCTTTTGTCCATTCAGTATTATATTGGCTGTGGGTTTGTCATAAATAGCTTTTATTATTTTGAGATACCTACCTAGTTGATTGAGAGTTTTTAGCATGAAGAGGTGTTGAATTTTATCAAAGACCTTTCCTGCATCTATTGAGATAATCATGTGGTTTTTGTCATTGGTTCTGTTTATGTGATAGATTATGTTTATTGATTTGCATATGTTGAACCAGCCTTGCATGCCAGGGATGAAGCTGACTAGATTGTGGTGGAAAAGCTTTTTGATGTGCTGCTGAATTCAGTTTGCCACTATTTTATTGAGGATTTTCACATCAATGTTCATCAGGGATATTGGCCTGAAATTTTCATTTTTTGCTGTGTCTCTGCCAGATTTTGGTATAAGGATAATGCTGGCTCATAAAATGAGTTAGGGAGGAGTCCTTCTTTTTCTATTGTTTGGAACAGTTTCAGAAGGAATGGTACCATCTCCTCTTTGTACCTCTGGTAAAAGTTGGCTGTGAATCATCTGGTTGGGCTTTTCTTTGTTGGTAGGCTATAAATTACTGCCTCAATTTCAGAACTTGTTATTATTTTATTCAGGGATTCTAGTTCTTCTTGGTTTAGTCTTGAAAGGGTTTATGTTTCCAGGAAGTTATCCATTTCTTCTGGCTTTTCTAGTTTATTTCCGTAGAGATGTTTATAGTATTCTCTGATGGTAGTTTGTATTTCTGCAGAATCAATGGTGATATCCCCTTTATCATTTTTTAATTGTGTCTATTTGATTTTCCCTCTTTTCTTCTTATTAGTCTGGCTGGCATTCTATCTATTTTGTTGATCTTTTCAAAAAACCAGCTCCTGGATTTATTGATTTTTGAAGGTTTTTTTGTGTCTCTATCTCCTTCATTCTGCTCCGATCTTACTTATTGCTTGTCTCCTGCCAGCTTTTGAATATGTTTGCTCTTGCTTCTCTAGTTCTTTTAATTGTGATGTTAGGGTGTCGATTTGAAATCTTTCCCACTTTCTCCTGTGGGCATTTAGTGCCATAAATTTCCCTCTAAACGCTGCTTTAGCTGTGTTCCTGAGATTCTGGTACATTGTGTCTTTGGTCTCATTGGTTTCAAAGAACTTATTGATTTCTGACTTAATTTTGTTATTTACCCAGTAGCCATTCAGGAGCAGGTTGTTCATTTTCCATTTAGTCATCATGTAGCTTTGAGTGAGTTTCTTAATTCTGAGTTCTAATTTGATTGCACTGTGGTCTGAGAGACTGTTATGATTTCCATTTTTTTGCATTTGCTGAGAATTGTTTTACTTCCAATTATGTGGTCAGTTTTAGAATAAGTGCAATGTGATGCTGAGAAGAATGTATATCCTGTTGATTTGGGGAGGAGAGTTCTGTAGATGTCTATTAGGTCTGCTTGGTCCAGAGCTGAGTTCAAGACCTGGATATCCTTGTTAATTTTCTATCTCGTTGATCTGTCTAATATTGACAGTGGGGTGTTAAAGTCTCCCACTATAATTGTGTGGGAGTCTAAGTCTCTTTGTATGTCTCTAAGAACTTGCTTTATGAATCTGGGCGCTCCTTTATTGGGTGCATATATGTTTATGGTAGTTAGCTCTTCTTGTTGCATTGATCCCTTTACTATTGCGTAATGTTCTTCTTTGTCCTTTTTGATCTTTGTTGGTTTAAAGCACATTTTATCAAAGACTAGGATTGCAACCTCTGCTTTTTTTGCTTTCCATTTGCTTGGTAAATCTTCCTCCATCCCTTTATTTTGAGCCTATGTGTGTCTTTGCATGTGAGATGGGTTTCCTGAATACAGCACACCAATGGATATTGACTCTTTATCCAATTTGCCAGTCTGTGTCTTTTAATTGGGGCATTTAGTCCATTTACATTTAATGTTAATATTGTTATATGTGAATTTTCTCCTGTCATTATGATGCTAGCTGGTTATTTTGCCCATTAGTTGATGCAGTTTCTTCATAGTGTCAATGGTCTTTATAATTTAGTATGTTTTTGAAGTGGCTGGTACCTGTTTTTGCTTTCCATATTTAGTGCTTCCTTCAGGAACTCCTGTAAGGCAGGCCTGGTGGTGACAAAATCTCTCGGCATTTGCTTGTCTGTAAAGGATTTTATTTCTCCTTCTCTTTTGAAGCTTAGTTTAGCTGGATATGAAATTCTGGGTTCCAAATTCTTTTCTTTAGGAATGTTGAATATTGCCCCTCACTGTCTTCTGGCTGGTAGAGTTTCTGCAGAGTGATCCACTGTTAGTCTGATGGGCATCCATTTGTGGGTAACCCAACCTGTCTGGCTGCCCTTAACATTTTTTCCTTCATTTCAACCTTGGTGAATCTGACAATTATGTGTCTTACAGTTGCCCTTCTTGAGGAGTATCTTTGTGGTGTTCTCTGTATTTCCTGAATTTGAATGTTGGCCTGCCTTGCTAGGTTGGGGAAGTTGCCAGGATATTCCTGAATGACATCCTGAAGAGTGTTTTCCAACTTGGATCCATGCCCCCTGCCACTTTCAGGTACACCAATCAAATGTAGGTTTGGTCTTTTCACATAATCCCATATATCTTGGAGGTTTTGTTCATTCCTTTTCAATCTTTTTTCTCTAATCTTGTCATCACACTTTATTTCATTAAGCTGATCTTTAATCTCTGGTATCCTTTCTTCTGCTTGATCAATTCAGCTATTGATACTTGTGTATGCTTCATGAAGTTCTTGTGCTGTGTTTTTCAGCTCCATCCGGTCATTTATGTTCTCCTCTAAACTGGTTATTCTAGTTAGGAATTCCTCTAACCTTTTTTCAAGATTCTTAGCTTTCTTGCATTGGGTTAGAACATACTCCTTTAGCTCAGAGGAGTTTGTTATTACCCACCTTCTGAAGCCTACTTCTGTCAATTCATCAAACTCATTCTCTGTCCAGTTTTGTTCCCTTGCTGGCAAAATGTTGTGATCCTTTGGAGGAGAAAAAGTGTTCTGGTTTTTGGAATTTTCAGCCTTTTTGTGCGGGTTTGTCCTCACCTTTGCAGATTTATCTACCTTTGGTCTCTGATGTTAATGACTTTCAGATGGAGTCTCTGTGTGGACGTCCTTTTTCTTGATGTTGATCATATTGCTTTCTGTTTGTTAGTTTTTTTCAAACAGTCAGGTCCCTCTGCTGCAGGTTTGCTGGAGTTTGCTGGAGGACTGCAGACCTGTTTGCCTGGGCATCGCCAGCAGAGGCTGAAGAACAGCAAAGATTGCTGCCTATCCCTTCCTCTGGAAACTTCATCCCAGAGGGGCACCAGCCAGATGCCAGGCAGAGCACTCCTGTATGAGGTGTCTGTCGACGTTGACCCCTGCTGGGAGGTATTTCCCAGTCAGGAAGGGATCAGGGACCCACTTGAGGAGACAGTCTGTCCCTTAGCAGAGCTCAAGTGCTGTGCTGGGTCAACCGCTGCTCTCTTCAGAGCCAGCAGGCAGAAACTTTAAATCTGCTGAAGCTACGCCCACAGCCACTCCTTCCCACAGATGCTCTGTCCCAGAGAGATGGGAGTTTTATCTATAAGCCCCTGATTGGGGCTGCTGCCTTTCCTTCAGAGATGCCCTGCCCAGAGGGGAGGAATCTAGAGAGGCAGTCTGGCTAGAGCAGCTTTGCTGAGCTGTGGTGGGCTCTGCCCTGTTTGAACTTCCCAGTGGCATTGTTTACACTGTGAGGGGAAAATCGCCTACTCAAGCCTCCATAATGGAGGACACCCCTCCCCGCACCCAGCTTGAGTGTCTCCGGTCAACTTCAGACTGCTGTGCTGGCAGCAAGGATTGCAAGCCAGTGGATCTCAGCTTGTGTGTTCCATGGGGGTGTGATCCACTGAGCTAGAACACTTGGCTCCCTGGCTTCAGCCCCCTTTCCAGGGGAGTGAATGGTTCTGTCTCACTGGATTCCAGGTGCCACTGGGGTATGAAACAAAACTCCTGCAGCTAGCTTGGTGTCTGCCCAAACGGCCGCCCAGTTATGTGCTTGAAACCCAGGGCCCTGGTGTTGTAGGCACCCAAGGGAGTCTCCTGGTCTGCAGGTTGCAAAGACCATGAGAAAAGGGTAATGTCTGAGCCAGAGTGCACCATCCCTCAAGGCACAGTCCTTCATGGCTTTCTTTGGCCAGGGGAGGGAGTGTCCTGACCCCCTGTGCTTCCCATGTGAAGCAATGCCCCACCCTGCTTCAGCTCACCCTCCTCTGTGGACTGCACCCACTGTCTAACCAGTCCTAATGAGATGAGCTGGGTTCCTCAGTTGGAAATGCAGAAATCACCCACATTCTGTGTTGATCTCACTGGGAGCTGTAGAGAAGAGCTGTTTCTATTCTGCCATCTTGCTGGCCACACCCTTCTAGTATGCTTTTATAACATCTTCCTCATTCTCCTCCTTGCCCACTTATATAATTTGATTATATAAGTATCCAACATTTTCATAGTCTAATTATGCAAACATGTTGATAACTGAACCTTATAGTATTCTTTAATTACTTCTCTTCCCCCACCTTTCCTTCACTTCCCTTTCTGCTTTTCCTTGGGGTTACTAATTACCATTTTTAAAAAATTTGTTTAAGTTGCTATAGAATTGGCTGGGCATGGTAGCTCATGCCTGTAATCCCAGCACTTTGGGAGATTGAGGTCAGGAGAAGCCTGGCCAACCTGGTGAAACCTTGTCTCTACTAAAAATACAAAAAATTAGCTGGGTGTGGTGACACATGCCTTGCAATTCCAGCTACTTGGGAGGCTGAGGCAGGAGAATTGCTCCGAGGAAGCAGAGGTTGCAGTGAGCCAAGATTGTGCCATTGCAGTCCAGCCTGGGTGATAAGAGTGAAACTCCGTCTCAAAAAGAAAAAAATTCTCTCAAACTTACTTTCCCATGTATAAGTCTCAGACATATTCAGTTCTTCCTCTCAGAGCCTTCTGATTCACTTCAATAGGAAGTGGCTGATTTCTTAGCCTGCTGCAGTGTTGTGAGCTTGGTATTTCTGTCCACTATCTTTCTGGGATTCTTATTTTCTCTCTCAACAAGCTCCTGTTCCTTGGATCCTATGTTTTCTTGGATTGTGCCTTCATATTAAGAGAGTATCTATTATATTACTTTTCTGAAAAGGTGTACAAAGTAATGTTTTTGAAACCTTGCATGTCTAAAAATAATTTCCTTCTACCCACACCTTTAATTGGCTAGGTATGAAACTTAAAGCTGGAAAGAATTTCTCTTAGTGTTTAGAAAGTGTTACTCCATTTTGCTCCTAAAGCCCAGTATTGCTGTTGCTTAAAGCCTGTTTTTAAAACCTTTTTGAAAGTGTTCTTTTCTTTGTGGTCAGAATTCTGAAACTTCACAATGATTTGTCAACAATCACTTCAATTATTGAATTGATTATTTCATCCATGCATCTTCAGTATTCTATATCTCTTTTTAGATGTGAATGTTGAACTTATAGACTATTGTGTTTTTATCTGTTTGTTCTATATGTTTTTTCTATTTCTGATTTCTCATATTTTTGTTTAATTTTCTATGATTTTACATCTTTTAGTTACTTCTTGATGGATTATGTAACTTTCTTATTGAGTTTTTGATTGTTTTGTTCTCCAAATTTGCTTTTTAACATTTATAAGAATTTCTTATCTTCTCTCTCTGAAAATATCAAACATTTTTGGAGTTTTCTTCTCCTTGTGAAGTCTTTGTTTCTTCTAAGTTATTGTTTGTGCCTGTTGACTTTGTCTTCTAACCTTCAGATTCGTGGCTGAAGGTTGGAAGATATCGCAGCCTTTAGCTGCCTCTTCATATTTAACTATGGAGCACCAAAAAGCTTTTTCAGGAGCTTTGTAGCAGGAATTCACTCTGACATGATCTGGCCCTCAAGTGACTCTTTGTCTCTTTATTCTGTTTTATTTCCCTCCTAAGCTCTCTTCTCTGTATGACCCACTATATTTTTATCCCTTAAACCATTTATTTTTGTCTTCAATTAGAATGTAAGGTCAATGAAAACAAGTTTTATTTTTGTTCACTGTTGTATCCCCAATGTCTAACAACTATGGCTTGCACATAGTAGTTGCTTAATAAAAATGTATGTAATTAATTAGGTTAAATGATATGAAATTTCTGCTATTCATCTGGTTTTGAACTTCAAAATGGAAATTTCATACATTTCAAGCTAAATAAAAGAGGATCTGAATGGCTGAGGATTATCACTATTTTCCTTGTGATAAGAAACTCATTATAGGAGGTATTAATGTATTTATACTTTACTATATATAAGTAATTTAACAAATAGTAAATGGAGAAGTGCAAGCTCAGAGGAGTTAAATGTCTTGCTGACTTGCCTGAGATTACACAATATTAGGCAGTACTGTAGTAGAAGCAGGACCAGAATTTTGTATGTACCAGGCACTGTTAGATATTCTGAGGATAAAACAGTGACTATAATGGACTTCTAGGGGAGGGACAGCAGGGGTTAGGGAGTTGAGGAGGGATAACATGGGGAGAAATGCCAGATATAGGTGATGGGGAGGAAGGCAGCAAACCACACTGCCATGTGTGTACCTATGCAACAATCTTACATGTTCTTCACATGTACCTCAAAGCCTAAAATGCAATTTAAAAAAATTATTCTAAAAAAAAAAGAATTAGAATAGACTTCTGGGTATTTCTGAGAGTAAGAGCGACAAAAAAGAAGCAAGCACCTATAACAAGGTATTGAATGAAATTGTTCTTACTTTTTTGAAACTTCAAAGGTTGAAAGCTGAGCACAATATCCAGTATGGAGCCTCATAAACTAATGAGAGCAACATGGAGCTGCCAAATACTCCTTCAGGGCCAGACTGGTTCTTTAATTTTCACCCCCCACAACTGCATCCAACCTATATACTCAGAAAACTGAAATTCACAGGGAGAGGAGCACTGATTCACACTAAGGGATAGGCCTGGGAGTCAACATTACTGTTGCTTTATCCCCACTCTCTTCATATCTAGGGTAGGGATATGAAGAGTTGGGATTGTAAGTGCCTAGCCTGTCTGCTTTGACTACATGGTGCAACTGTTCCTTCAGAGAGATCTGATGTGGTGGAATTATGAGAAGACATGTAAAGCAAATCCACACACAAAACAATAGAAGAAAGCACTTGTGATTCCTATTTTCCCCATAGAGAAGCTGTGAGTAAACTTGAGGTGCTGTCTTAGAGATTCATCTGTTTATGATGTAACTCAAATTGGAGAGCCCCCCAACCAGGTAGACCTAAACGAAGCCAAGTTAATGTCCATAATACATTCACTCATACTTCCAATTCCTGGTACCTGTCTTTGTATTTAAAGGAAATGAAGAACATCTGTTGAGCAGATGGCAGTCTACATAAGGGCCCATGAAATACACCTGTGTCTTGCAGGCCCCGGTTACAAAGGAAACAGCTGTTGACCTGGACCAGCCTGTGTTAGTTTTCCATTAGCTCATAGTGTTCACTAGGCAATCTGTAGTGTGGAGCTAAGTAAATGGAGTCACTTTTCCATGGCTGGCTTATTTCCATAGGTCATTATGTAGGAAGGCTGATAAAACATTATTGTGCCAAAGGATTAAAAAAACTCAGGTTCTGGAAAAGTTTCCAGAAAGGTCATCATTAACAAGTCTAGTCAATAAGCTCCCCACCTTCTGTAGATGCTGTACTAATCCTGTGATAGCCCATGGGGGAGTGGAGCTCTACTTGAATTGCTGTCAACTGTTGATGAGGAATGGGACAGAGGCTTAGCATATTCACATTATTTTCTGATAGCACACTTCCTGCCCTCTCTCCCTTTCTTCCTTTCTTCTTCCAGAAACATTTATTGTCAGTGACATGGAGATGAAGTATTTTATAAGGTGTCTGGGCCTTCAAGGTGCAAAATTATACTTTCATTATCTTCCATTAGGAGGCTCTGTGTCTCTTTCACTCATTGGACTATAAATTCCAGGAAAGAAGGAACCATTCTGCATCTTGAGGTCTCATTACCTATCATAGCATCCAGCACATAGTAGGTGCTCAATAAATACCCACTGGCTGAAAGTATGAAAAAGGAATTTTGATCATGAGCCTACACAGCCAGTCCATACCGGTCTTTAAAAGCACTCCAGATTTATAGGCTGAAAATGGGATTTAAAAAACAAAGACAAACAGAAGGAAAAAAAAACATAAGTCACAGCAGGATTTATGACCATTACAGAGCTAAAAGTACATTATATTCGAATACTAAGGCAGTTTACCAGGCTGCCTGTTATCATTGATATAAACTCCTCTAGCTCACTTTCTAAGTTTTTCTTCCAATAATTTGCCCTTGATCAACTTTCTTTTTTAAAACTAACATTTATTAAGTACCAATATTGTGCAGAAATGCCATGCATTTGTTTTCTCCAGTAAACTACATGAAGCAAAAATCACCCCTATTTTGGAAATGGGAAAAATTGAAGCTCTCCAAGTTTGAGTTCTCATGGGTAGTGAATAGAATGGCTAGTACTGGAACCCAGGTTGACTGGCTGCTACAGCACACTGTTAAACACCCTGTCAGGTGGCTCCTTTCCTTCAGGGTTCCCTGGCTATATCTCACCCTTTTAAATAACCATTTTGGAAAAAATTCCTGAGAGCTCTTTTTTCCAATCCTTGTTTTACTTTTGTGCATGAATCTGATGACATGTAAACTACACCCATGACCTTCCGTATTTTGCCAGACCTTGGCCAAGGATGGCTCTTCTAGCCAATGGATATCATAGTGGCTGCCCTTAGAGAGCATGAGGACCTGCAGGAGAAAGACTTTGGAAATTTGGGCTTCACTGACCCAGAGAAAGAAAAGAATATCTCTAGAAAGGCCAGACCCATCAGGGACTGCTGCATTGGTCATAAACGTGATACCATAGGACTTAGGCAGAGAATGAGCAAGTCTAATCCCAGGGTTGAAGAGTAGCCAGGGAGTTATGGCTATTTCCACATTTAAACACTGTCCCTGTCTCTACAAAAGCAATACATCTTTCTTGGACTCCCCACACACCTTCCTGAGAAGCCTGCCAGATTTCTGCCTTTCCTAAGCCTGCACCTTGGGAACTACTCTCTTATTTCCTTCTTCTTCTGTCACCCTCTTTCCTGGCTTTATGGATATTTTCAGCATGAGCCACCATTGATGCTGACTGAAAAGGACATCTTTTGCATCATCATCTAGGAAGATTACTTCCTGGGTGTCTCTTGCATCAATTTATACTTAACCCAGTGAAAAAGAGCTTCACGGATGATAGCACGGTGTCCAGACTCATCTAGGAAAGAACATTACTAATTAGGATATATTAATATCCTCTCTCTTGAACTGATTCTCCTTTTTTTTTTTTTTTTTTTTTTTTTTTTTTTTTTGCTTTCTTTCTAATGAAAGAATCCTTAGCGTCTACTTGAATTCAGGCATGCATATTTTTCTGCTATAATACTTTCTCTTCATTTGACAGGCAGGATTGTCTTACAAGGAAAAGCTGAATGCTCTGACAGCTGATTACGTTACATGCCTTTTTTATTCTGCTCCACAAAGGGAACTGGATGACAGTGATGATGACCTATGAAAAGCAATTAAGGCCTCAGGATCATTTCTACTTGTGTGCTGGAGATTAGATGACAGAGGGCACCAAGGAATTGTTTATAATGGATAATAGGTTCTTTGTGTAAGATGCAGGGTGGGACATGAAGTATCTTAGATTCTGTAGCAATGTGTTATTTTTCTTTGCCAAAATAGGTAGACAAACCCAACAGAACTCTTTAGTGCTGGTAGATCAACTTAATCTTTTCTGCTTTTGCCAACAATATTTCACAGAGGATGTGTCCATTTGTCTTTTTCAGGAACAGCCAATTTTCCTCTGTCACTGAGGTATAGGACTTTCAGAAAATTGCTTCATACCTTGGATGCATTGCAGCCCTGTGGACATTTCCATAGGGAATAAAAGTGGCTATCCCTTCAAAGACAGGTTTGTGAATAACTTAACATCTAAGAATAGCATCATAATGCTTAAGAGCATTACCTAAGCAGTTTTGTCATCTACGAGGCTGGTTGTGCTGGACATGGAGCATGTAATTTCTTTTTTTCTTTTCTTTTCTTTCTTTCTTTCTTTCTTTCTTTCTTTCTTTCTTTCTTTCTTTCTTTCTTTCTTTCTTTCTTCTTTCTTTCTTTCTTTTTTTAAGACAGGGTCTCACTATGTTGCTCAGGCTGGACTGCAGTGACACAGTCAGGGCTCACTGCAGCCTCAAGCTCCTGGGGCTCAAGCAGTCCTCTCCACTTAGCCTCCAAAGTAGCTGGGACTACAGGTCTGCACTACTATGCCCGGCTAATTTTTGGTATTTTTTCTAGAGACAGGATCTTATCTACTTGAATTCATTGTTCTTGCTGAAAGACTTGACGTTTTGCCTGTTCTGAGTGCAGGCGGCAGTTTTTGCCATTCAGTTCAGCATGTGAAGTTGGTATAAAACGTGTAAAAACATTAAGATTGGGCACGTTATGTAGAAAACCCACTACACTTCAAAGCAGAATAATTGCCAGCTATTCAGATTACACTTGGTGGGGAAAAGATGAGTTTCCATAACACCAAAGCAATGTCTGCCTGAACCATATGTTTTTCAATCCAAAAACAGGTTTTTGGATTCAAAACGTTCTCCCTCTTTCTTTATTTTATTCTTGCTAATATGAAAGTAGAAAAACAGCAGGAAACATTTAGGGCCACATAATAGAGGGCCATTTCCAGAAAAGAAGCAAATTCATTGGGGCATCCCAGAAAACAAACCTTGATATGCCCATGGAGATTTGCTATATTCTGGAACTTTCAACATAGAGGAGGTATAATGAAAAGCATCCTGGACTCAAATACTTTCTGATTTCTACTCTTCAAGGTGTGAAAGGTAAGGATGGCAAACAAGGAGAATACTGTACTATACATGAGACTCTCTGCATCAATCTGAGTATTCATGTGTCAATGGTACAATAGTTATTGTGTCTACTCAACATCTTTTGAAAATGTTCTTGTGTCTTGTAGTTTTCCATCTTCTGAGTCTTGTCTTGTTAAAGTATGCTACAAAAACTGCATCAGAATCTTTTGCCACTTAAGGTACAAGCACGTAACCTAGATTTCCTCATTTGGATGCACCCCTACCAAAGACTGATGAGAAAGAGACCAGTGTTAGGATGTGGCCACAGAGAGACAGATTTTCTGGTAGTTGTGGTGGAAGTGGGGGTGGGGTTCCGGTTCTTCTGGGGTTGTGGTGCTGGAGTTTCTGGCACTCAATCTCAGATATGATCAGTGCTGAGCAGCGGGTGGTGGTAGCAGGACTGTTTTCACTAATACTTCTCCCTGAAGGTAGAAGATGGGCATTGTTCCTGTATTTCTAGCTGCTTAGCATTTTAAGTCCAATTCTCTGACTCTTTGAGATTCTGACACTTTTGCATATATTTAATAAGTCTCATTTTGCTTAAAATGCTTAGAAATTATTCTATGATTTTCAACTAAGAGTCTTGACCTGAATAATGGAAACCAGAAATAGTAACAGAGGGGCAGTTTAACCTCAGTTATTATAGCTAGAAAGGGCATTGGAAATGGGATATTGAATGTGACCATAGAATAAAAGAATTTGATAGAGATTTTCAGGTGTCTTCAAATATGGAAGTTTTTTTCTTGCTTAAATGAAGGAGTGTTTTCTCAACTTCCCCTACAGCTGTTCAAGAAAAAGCATTAAGGAAAAAAAAATCGAGCATTTACAAAGTTTGTTAAATAGCATGAATAAAATAAGTCCTGAATCGTCATCTGTGATAATTTATTATTTGCTTTTTGGTGTATTTTGTTCGATTTTTTACTATGCACATGCATAGTTACTCCTATGAGTTTACTACACAATGTAGCTTCATTAAAGAAAAATTAGAAATGTAAAGAGTGCAAAACCAAAGGAAAAGTCTCCTGTGATGATTAATTTATGTGTAAATTGGCCAGGCTGTATAGTTCCTAAAGTGATTTAATAAAACTTAACTTAGGTGTTACTGTGAAGGTATTTTAGCAATGTGGCTAACATCCACAACCAGCTGACTTTAAAGAAGATTACTCGCTATAACATAGATTAGCCTTATCCTAGCAATTGAAGGCCTTATAAGCAAAAACTGAAGGTTCCCACAGAAGAAGAAATTCTGCCTCAAGACAGTATTATACAAATATTGACTATGTTTCTAGCCCACTGGCCTATCCTTTGAGTTTTAAACTTACCAGGCCCCACAATCCTATAATTTCTTCATTAAAGAAAAATTAGAAGTGTAAAAAGCACAAAACCAAAGGAAGTTTCTCCTGTAATGATTAATTTGTGTGTCAACTGGCCAGGCTATATAGTATATACATATGGGCATCTGCCACCATGACTGGCTAATTTTTGTATGTTTATTAGAGACAGAGTTTCACCATGTTGGCCAGGCCGGTCTCAAACTCTTGACCTCAAGTGATCTGCCTATCTTGGCCTCTGAAAGTGCTAGGATTGCAGGCATTTCCCATCATGCTCAGCCCCATACTATACTTTTAATCATTATTTTAGAGTGTACATCTTCTACATATATATAAAAAGAACTAACTGTAAAACAGCCTCAGACAAGTCTTTGAAGAGATATTCCAGAAGAAGGCATTGTTATCATAGGAGATGACAGTTCCACGAGTCTTATTGCCCCTAATGACCTTCTGATGGGATAAGATGTGGAGGTGGAAGACAGTGATATTGATGATACTGACCTTATGTAGACCTAGGCTGTGTGTGTTTGTGCATTATTTTTTAACAAGAAAATTAAAAAGTTAAATGAAATAAACAAAATGGATAAAAATCTTATAGAATAAGAATATAAAGAAAGAATATATTTTTGTACAGGTGTACAATGTGTGTTTTAAGCCAATTTATTATAAAAGATCCAAATAAAAAAGTTCAACTTTAATTTTAAAAAAATTAAAATTTAATTAAAATTAAAATTTCAATAAAAAAATTAAATTTATAAAGTAAAGGTCTACAAAAAGCTAAGTTTAATTTATTATTGAACAAATAAAAATATCTATTTATGAATTTAGTGTAGCCTAAGGGTATAGTGTTTATAAAGTCTACAGTAGTGTATAGTAATGTCTTAGGCCTCACATCCAATTACCACTTACTGATTCACCCACAGCAACTTACAGTCCTGAAAGCTCTTTTCGTGGTTAGTACCTTATACAGGTGTATCATTTTTTAACTCTTATATACTATATTTTAACTGTACCTTTTCTATATTTAGATATGTCTATATATACAAATATTTACCATTGTGTTACAATTCCCTACAGTGTTCAGTATTGGAACATATTCTACAACTTTGTAGCCTAGGAGCAACAGGCTATACCATGTAGCCTAGATGTATAATAGGCTATACCTGATAGGCTTGTGTCAATATACTTCATAATGCTCACACAATGATGAAATTGCCTGATGAATCATTTCGTAGACTGTATTCCCATGGTAAAGTGATACATGACTATATATGTGTGCAACTATTTACCCATTTATTTACAAAATAAGATAATACCATTCATACTGTATGTTAGTATGCTTTTCCCCCCACTCAATAGTGTACCTTGAGTACATTTCCAAATCAGTGAATTTACTTTTAAAAGCATCATTTTTATTTATTGCTGCATTATTGACAATAATCAAGACATGTAAACAACCTAAATATTCATCAACCAATGAATTGATAAAGAAAAATGTGATATATATATATATATATATATATATATATATATATGCAATGGAATGTTATTCACTCTTAACAAGGAAGGCTATCCTACCATCTGTGACAATATGGATGAACCTGGAAGACATTATGCTACATGAAATAAACCAGGTAAAGAAACAAATACTGCCTGATTTCATTTATATGTGGAATCTATAATAGTCAAATTTATAGAAGCAGAGAGTGGAATGGTGTTTGCTAGGGAAAGGGGCGGGGGAAATTGGGAGGGAGAAATTGGGAGATGTTAGTCAAAAGATACAAAGTTTCAGCTACACAAGATGAATAAATTCTGGAGATCTAATGTACAGTGTGGTGACTGCAAGACTACCATGTTGCATACTTTACATTTTTTAAGCAGATAGGTCTTAATTGTTCTCACCACACCAAAAAAGAGAAAAAAGAAAATAAGACCCATATCTATGTGGGGTGTTAGATATGTTAATTAGCTTGATTGTGATGGTTATTTTATAGTGTATATGTATATCAAAACATCAAGTTGTACATCTTTAATATATAGTTTTGATTATTATACCTTAAAAAAGCTGAAAAAATGTTCACCAGTTTTATAAGCAAAAAAACAAAGAAACAAACAAATAAACCTCATCATTTTTAGTGCCAGTATATTATCCCATTGTGTGAATAGTGCAATTTCTGAAAATAGCTCTAAAGATATCCTTTAAAAGTCCTAGAATTTGAACTACTGGATGAATAAAATTTATATTTTAAAGACTTTTGGTCCATACTGCCAAATTACTCTAAAGAAAACAAATATCAACTTAACTCTTATTTATGAGTGTCCTTTCCTCACACTTTAACCAATTCATTTTATTATCATGCAAATTATTTTCTGATTTAGAACTTTAAAAACCTAAAATGTGAGACTCTGTGTTTGGGTCCCCTTCCATGAACACTCCCTTCATGGAAGCCATCTTTCTCTCTCCTGGATCTTCCCTCTGGAGTCCCCTTCCACACTCTCTCATGGAATCCTGTCTTCTCCTCCTAAACTCCATCTCTCTCTATTCCCTAACACTCTCGTGGAAGCTGCTTTCCTCTCCTGGATTCCAACTTTCTGGATTCTCTCACTCAGTGTGAGAGTTAGCTGTTTCTTTCTCTCTCCTTCTCCTGTTTCTCTCTCTCTTTAAATAAATCACTATCTACAATATATATATATATATATATATATATATATATATATATATAAATAAAAATCTAAAATGTATTATTTTTAAAAATTTATGTTGCTATATATGTATTTTTACCTGAGATTACAGTGTATGTATATATGTAAGTAAATATATATTCTACTTTAAAAAATAGTTATTATAAATAATTTCTTATATTATAAAACTTTCTAATTCACTTTTAGTGACCTAATAACCTTCCCCATCATAGATGCACCATAGTTGATTTATGCATTCTGCAATTATACTCTCTTATTTTTCTAAAATTTCTATTTCCTTAGGATATTTTCTCAGAATGGGATTATAGGCCCCCAAATTAGGAATGTTTATGAGCTTTTGATACCAGTGAATGTTCTCATTGTTAGAATAAGTGTGTTTATTCATCAATCTTGAATATTGGCTTAAAAAGTGGGAAAAACCTTACAATGTGGTATGTAAGAGCAAAGCAGGTATTGCATTAAAAATGATAATGAGGGTTAACTTTTGCCCTCATCTACATTCATTTACTATTTCTATTTCTTGTTTTATAAATGAGAATGAGGGACTTGAAACAAGTATTTAGTGAATCCATTCACATTGGGAAAGCATTTCCCAGGTTTCTACGTTTGTATTAACTTACACTATAGCATGGGAGAAATAGCTAGAGCAACAAAAATGGAGTTGATAAAGTATATAAATTGTAAATATAAATTTTGATAAATTACAGATATGCACATAGAAACCTTTTTACAATTATCTGCCTTTTAGGGCCAGAGGATCTACTACCACAGAACCATTCTAGATGTCGATTCCTGGTGTGAAAGGATTGGGAGTTAACAGAACAGCCACAGAGAGCTAGAGTTTGCTGTGTTTATATTTGCATTGAAGTTATTTTAAAATATTATTTTATCCTCCTGCACATAATATTTTTATTTTGTAGCATACATGGAATCTGTATGTTGGATTCTACAGCCTAAGTTCCTTTCTTCTCAATCAGCCTTTTGGCCATTTTGTTAAAGATCACAGTGTAGCCACAGGAAGGAAAAGCATTCGAATCTGGGTGAGCCCTATCCATGTTGACAGTTACTACCTGAGTGTCAGCGCCTTGATTGGATAGATCAGATATACAGCAGCCTGTCTTACAGAATGGTGTCTGAACAGGACCATTTCTGGTTCAAGGTAGCCTTCCTTGATTTTAACCTGTATCACGTGGGCTTGTCTAAAATGAACAATATCCCTTAATATTGAAAATTTTCTAACACAGCAATTGTCAAATTATCATCCACATACCCCTGGGGGGTCCGGATTATCTTTTAAGGGTGTCTGCAAAGCCAGCATGATTTTCCTAATAATCCTGACATGAATTTTAGCTTTCAAATGAAATTAAAGTTTCATAAAACTTGTATCCACTACCTGAGATTGATGTCTTCTTAATACTTAGAGATTTCATTATGAAATTGGGAATATTAACTAATGCAACTTAAAAAATATCATATGATAAAATGTGTCAATATTTGGAACATCTGTATAACTCAGTGAATCAATATTGTCCAAATAGCAATGCATGGGGTTACAAAATTATGCATGAGTAGAATATCTATTCAAAGTTCAAGGTAGACCAATGGATTTTAATTTAAGAGAGCACAAAAAGTTTATTGGTCTAGTTTCAGAGTCCACATTTTATCTTTAAAAAAAAACAACTTGTTGAATCTTGGTGTAGTATCACAGAAGAATATCCACAACTATGTTCCTTCTTTTTTCAGCCATATCTATATGAAGCTACCTTTTATTCATATACTTCAACCAAAATGTCATTTTGCAGCAAGTTGAATGCTGAAATAGGTAGCAGAATCCAGCATTCTTCTATTAAGCCAGACATTAAAGAGATTTGCAGAAATATAAAACAATGCAATTCTTCTCATTAACATTTCATTTTTGAAATGTAATATTTTTCATAAAAGTATGTTATTTATGTCAACATACAATGGTTTTATTACTGTAATTTTAGAATTAATAAATATTTTTTTCCATTTTAAATACAGAAAGTTTCAATAGATATAACTCACATAAACAAAACCCTTTGAGGTCCTCAGTAATGTCGAGTGTGACTAGTATATGAGTCCAAAATCTTTTAAGAACTGTTATCCTGATAAATTGTTCTTGGATAATTTTGCATGTGAATATCATGAGGCTTTCCCAAGCAAGGTAATGTATTCAGCAATAGATTAGGATGACCTCCTGCTTTGAATGTAAAATTGGGTGTTATGGTCAATAACAGTCACACAAGTAATTAATTAAGAGAAGTCAAAAAGAAAAACACAGTTTTCAAAGGCCTCTTGAGTATTTTGCTCACGCGTGCCCCACTGTTGGATGTGTTACTGAGGCGTGCTGGTAAGTGCAGCTCTTGGTCTCCTAGGGGAGCTATTTGCTTTGCCTTGTGACACACATGCTCTTTTGATCTCAGATACTAGTCTCTGTCTGGCTTCCTTGTGGTTAACACATCTGACATATGGCTTGTTTCTTTGTCTACCTTTTATTATGTTATTTCATCGGACTACTTTGAAATCAATATAAGCAATAATCGGCAGACTACAATTTGGTTTTAAGTGCATTTTCTTATCAAGATACATAGAGTTATATGGCATTCTTATGATCCAGTGCTTCAACTGATGGCATATAATGTAGTATTAAATAAAACTATACAGCCTGGCATAGTTAAGTGTATTATTACCTGACATCAAACATAAAAACAGAAGGGGCAAAAAGGTATATGAGGTGTTCATAGATAACTAAGCAGCTGAATGAAAATATGGAAAGATATTTCCTTGTTGCTTTTCTAATGTCACTGCTTCACTTTCTCTAAGCTTTGGATTTCTCTCCACGCTTCCTTTTTCCCTAGGACTCTGGATTCTCATCTAGTGTTTGATACCATCTAAGGGTTCCATCAGTTTAGTGCTCACACAGTACTTATTAGCTATGCGATCTTGACCAGGTAAATTCAGCTGTTTGTGCTACTACTGTATTTCCCTCTCTGTAAAGTGGGATAATAGTAAGTGTGTCTACATCACTGAATGAGGAATATGTGAAACCATCCATGTGTACTGGGCTCAGTATCCTGACTACCACCCCCAGTGGATCCTCCCTGGGTATCAGCTGTTATTCTTCTCTACTTTTACTCGTTGGTACTTTCATCTCATTTGCAAAAGAACTATTTTAATTAATTCAACAGACACATATTTAATAACTGTTGCATACCAGGTATTGTGCTAGGATGAGGGATACAACAATGAGTAAAAACAGTGCTCATGAAAACAGAGGGCATATTTATGTAGTAATTATGCTATTTCTGGCCTTTATCACACTGTCTGGCACAGAATAGGTGTTTCATAAATATGTGCCAAATAAGCAAATAACCAACCTAATATTATTATTCTTAATTTACAGGTAAAGAAACTGAGACTTAGAAAGGAAGAATCATTCATCCAGTGTCACCCAGGTAGCTGGTCACAGAATCCCTCCCTAAGGATCTAGGAAGAAAGTGCTAACATTGCCAAGTCATGCTGCTTGAGAAGGGTTAATCTGGCTTCCCAATTTCTAAGTTCCAAAGCACACCATGGACCTGCAGATAAACTAAATAATCGGCAACACTTGCCATAAGTACTCATTGATGTCCACCTTGTTGGACAAGACACTGTGCTAATCGTTAGGATATTGTAGTTAACCTGAGAGACATTAGAGGAGCTTCCATTCCATTCAGAGAGACAGCTATGAAACAACTGGTTATGTGTGTGGTTGCCTTGCGATAAACACTATGGAGACGCATATACCAGAGGTTCTGACTTAAGCTGGTATGATGGTCAGGAAGACTTTGCTGAGGAAAGAATTAGTAAACTAAGTGCCAAAGGGTGAGTAGGAAAAAATTAACTAGAAAAGAAATGGGGTAAAAGCATTTCTAGCAGAATAGCATGTTCAAGAACTTGGAGCATTCACATACTAGAGGAAGGCCAGTGTGCTATACCCAGAGGCTGAGTGAAGCAGGGAGATGACATGGAACTATGGGAACAGGTTAGGGCCAAATTCTCCAGAGCTTCAGACCCACGTTAAGCACTTTTTTTTTTTAGGTGGAGTCTTGTTCTGTCTCCAGACTGGACTTCAATGGCACTCTCGGCTCACTGCAACCTTCACCTCCCTGGTTCAAGCGTCACTCCTGTCGCAGCCTCCCAGGTAGCAGGGACTACAGTCACAGCCCACCACGACCAGCCAATTTGGTTTTGCATTTTAGTAGAAATGGGGTTTCACTATGTTGGCCAGGATGGTCTCGATCTCCTGACCTTGGGATCCACCTGCTGCAGCCTCCCAAAGTGCTGGGATTATAGGCGTGCATTTTGGTTTTACCCTAAGTACTCTTCAGTGAGTTTTCGAGAAAAGAGTGATGTGATAAGATATGCAATTTGGAAACATCACAGTTGAAAGAAGATGGCACTGTGGACCAGGATGGTAGAACTGGAGACAAATAAGTGAGCGGGCTTGAGAGATACTCAAGAGGTTGGGTTCATAGACTTGTGACTTAGATCAGGGAGATGAGCAGGAGGCAGATCTGAGTTTTATGGGGTCTGAAGCTCACGCAATTGGAAAGCTCTTTCAGAAATGGATACTGTATACAGGAAGGGCCTAAGATGACTGTCAAGGTCTTAGTCATTTCAAATAGACACAGTGACATATGTACAAGGAAGAGGAGGTATCTCTTCTCTGCACCTCTTTTTATTAGGAACCAACACTTTTCTCAGAATCCTCCCCAGCATTCCATTCACATGTAGAAAATTGGGTAGAAAGATAATTCCTTCCAATTCTGAGACTCAGTAATTGTGGTGGGAACAAAACATTTTAGGAAGTACATTCTCATCAGCAAGCTGAGAAGACGATCCACATCTGTGCTCTAGTGAAAAGATATAATTATTGTTCAATAAGATACTTTTGATATAATTATGCTGGGACAACAGGGATAAACAAAAGCTCTCCTGGACGAATTGGAACAATGACCACTCCATCTCTTGTGGACGTAAGTGCCTGGGTGAGTTCCCTCTCTTCTTCCCTCTCTGAATAGTCTTCCCTGCCCTTGTATCACTGCTGCTGGGCTCTGGCTCGTCTTCCTCACTGACTACAGTTGGCACCTGTTTTCCGTCAGCTGACTGGCACTGCAGCATTTTCCACTGGGGCAAGGAGAAGGCATGAGCCGTAAGCACTCAGAAGTAATCAGGAGCATGGGGGGATTGTTAGCTTTGCTTCTGATGAAACCCAGACTCAAGCTGGGAAATTATTAATGAGAAGTATTTGACTAGGAGGTAGTGTCTTTCCAAGTAAGCTAAGAGAACACTGGTCCTTGAATATGCTCCAGGAGAAAGGGATTCTGTCTGGAGAAATGCTGACAAATGCACCCCTGAAGAGTCTTGGTGCACACTAGTATATTTAAAAGGCTATTAAGAAGTCCTACAATGGAGAAATGCAAAAAACTCAGGTTTGGTCCACAACTATGCAAGACCAGGGCATCATTTTTAAACACACACACCCCACACCACTGATAGATATGCTGAAGAATAGACTTGGAGAAACTTTTTAAGAAGAAGACATATTAACATCAAGGCAGGAAGGCCAAGGAATGGGGAGACAAAGAGAATAGCTCAACATACTAGAATACTCCTAGAGTCAATGTGCTGGTTCTTAATATATCTTAGCATTCCTGGGACTGAGCTACAGATGAATTCGTGGGATTGATTCTTCATCTAAATGTTGCTTGAGTTATTGCATTGTTCTGTTGCTTTCCAAGAACTTTGGTTCATTTCAAAGTACGTCAAGGAGTAATGACTGACAAGGACAACTTCTCTCACACTTAAATTTATTGTAGTTTCCAAAATTTGAAGTAAAGAAGGAGTATAAACTCTATCTAGGTGTTCCTGGAAGAGTGAATTCTCTCATTAAGGCATCAGTTAGCAAAATTTGGAAGTAAAGTGAAAAAGTGAAACAGAGTGAAAGAGCAAAAAGATGGGTTGGATAAACCAGTTTTAAAATTGTGGCTTAACTGTGCAACCTTTGGCAAATGATTTAACCTCTTAAATCGTTTATGAATTTAATTAAACAATGCACTTTCCAAATCTCAGTGTCCATATAGGTAAAAATACTTCAATTGTAGGATAATGCAAGCATTAGAAATAGTATGTCTTATTCATGAATTATTATCATTATGAAAATATAGGAAGTGTGTGCTTAATGCAAAGAAAATGTTCAGTTAACAAAAGCTATTTCTATTATCTAAAATGATAGAAAAGAATCTACAGGAGAGAGATCCAAGATGGCCGATTAGCAAGAGCTCAGGAATGTAGCTCCCAGTGAAAGTGCAGAGAACCAGTGGACGCCGCACTTTCCGACGAATTTTTGTTGCCCACAGACCGCGAAACTCCTGGCAGAGAAGCCACACAGGTCGCCAGCGCGACTCTTTTGCCCGGCGCGGCTCTTTTGCCGGCACGGCGCTTCCCAGTGCAGAGTATACGGGACGGACGGGCTCAGCTGGTCCCATCCCCACAAGGAAAACAGCAATGGGAAGCGCCGAGGACTGAGAGTTTCACAGCAAGCACAGAGAACCCGGGAAGGTCTGGCTCTGAGGGGAACCGGCGTCCGCCAAAGGAAAACTAAGAAACAGAAAAACTTCATCACCGGGCGGAGAGAGATCCAAAATGGCCGCGTAGCAGCAGCTCAGGATTGTGGCTCGCGGTGAGGGCGCAGAGAGCGAGTAGATGCTGCAATTGCAGACGAATATTTGATGCCCACGGACTGCGAGATTCCTGGCGAGGGAGCCACACGGGTCGCCATCGCGACTCTTTTGGCCGGCGTGGCGCTTCTCGGTGCGGAGTGTACGGGACTGGATGCCCTTTTAGTCGGGCTCGGCTAGTCCCATCCCCACAAGGAGAACAGCAATTGGAAGCGCCGAGGACTGAGAAGCACAGCTGAAC